>JALDNG010001402.1:0-98588 GCA_024349245.1 Neodontobutis hainanensis
AACCTTGTGGCCCTGCTCAGCTAGGTGATTTAATAGAAGCAGTGTGTCAGTCTCACACTGCTCCCGTGTCTGAACAGAGCATGATATCATCAACGTACTGCAAAATGGCAGAGTGTTGAAGTGTCAAATGAAAGAGACTGTCACGTAATGCCTGACCGTAAACGCTAGGAGCGCAATTTAGGCCTTGTGGCATTCGAGACCAGGAATAGAGTTTTCCTGCAAATTCAAAGGCAAACCAAAACTGGGAGTCTGGATGGACAGGTACAGAGAAAAAAGCATTTGAAATGTCAACCACAGAGAACCATTTTGAAGTTGTTGGAATTTGTGACATGATGGTGTATGGATTGGGACAGATTGGTGCTGGAGAGTGAATAGCTTCGTTCACAGCACGCAGGTCTTGGACAAAACGCCACTCAGTGGGCATTTCCTGTGGTCTGATCTTTTTTACAGGGAAAATTGAGTACGGCAGGGAGAGTCAGAGCACTCAACAATTACACCTGCTTTCAGCAGAGAGTCAAAGACTGGTTTTATCCCCTGTTCAGCTTCAGGCTTCAGAGGATATTGACGTGCTTTTGGTCTGTATTCGGACTTTGGAGTTAGTTGGAGAGGTTTACAGTTTTTAATTAAACCTACATCATATTTGTGTTTGGCCCACAATGAGTCTGGTAACTGTGTTAACAGTGGAGACACATCACTGGGTGTGAGAGGCTGAGCATCGACTTTTGCGAGTGTGTGACAGGAAGATGGGGTGGAGTCATTTTGAGGAAGAAGGTAGCAGGAGCGGTTACAATTGACTCCTGCAGTGAATGGCACATAGCATGTGTCAAGCTCGTGAGAGTGGTAAATGTCTGGATTATCTGGGTCTTGTTTCCAATCTGTAGCTTTTAAACATTTTGTCATAAAAGACCAACATCACGCCATTGTTTGTTATGTGGTTTGGCTATTGAGACATGCGGGGCTGAGTTTTGGATTTTGAAGAACTTTGACAGTTTGTGAGGTAATGGAACATTATAAGCGCAAAAATCTTGGTTAAAGTACAGTCCATTCAGAATGAGTCGGTCAGTAGTTTGTCGGTACCAGCTTTCTTCATACTGTTCATCTGGACCCATGGAGACATGCGCTGTAACATGTAGTGCATTTGCCTTCATGAATTCAGAGAATGAGCTCATGTATTGTTTAGCGTTGTGTAACAAATTTGGAGTCAGCAGATGGTCCAATTTCCACTGATACACATACAATGGAGTGATCACTTCACATTTTATAAAGCAATATTCAGATTTGGTTTGTTTTATTTTGATACCATTTTCGTCTGCAGACAAGGTAATTCCTAGTGCGCACATTAGGTCACGACCTATTAGATTCACTGGACACAACTCAGACAACAGAAAGCTGTGTGTAGTGGACACTGATGGATCAGGTAAATGCCAGATTACAGATAGAGGTTTTGTGAATGGTTCTTTAACAATCTGTCCACTCGCACTAATGGAGTGAGTTGTTTTGCCATTTAATGCAGTTTGAATTTGGTCTTTTCTGATCAGAGATTTTGTGGCCCCAGAGTCAACCATAAATGACAGAGTTTTTCCATTGATGTCACATTTTATTACCGGTAATTTTTCACACACCGATGTTGTTAACTTAGCATAGGTACCTTTAAACATTTCAGCTTTTTTCATTTCAAGTTTCTTAATGGTTTCTGTCACTAAAGCAAGCAGTGGATCAGCGCGTCTTCATTGCTTGTGAGCAGTGCGGTGTTGTGTGCATCATCAGTGACAGGTGTGGTGTCCTTTTCGTGTGTTATACTCATCTCATTTTGCGGCGAAGTCCCTCGGTTCCTCATCATCACCAGCCAGTCAGTTGGGGTCACTCAGAGCAGTGTCAGAGCGTTGGTCAGCTCGGTCTCTTCTTTTCTTGGGACAGTTGTCAGCCCAGTGGCCTGGTTCAGCGCAAATGAAACACAGTTGAGACTTTCTGCGTCGCTCAACCTCGTCTCTGTCTGGACGTCCACGACCTCTTCCTCTTAGTCGTCCTCTACCTCTGTTGAAATGTGATGGTTGGGCAAAGGTCATCTTTGCAAAAGTGGAGACTAATTTTGCATCCACTTTTTCTTTTTTATTGGCACATCTGATTTCTGCGTCCTGGGCGTAGCGGTGAATTTCTTGGACACGGTTTGTGTCCCATGAGCCCACCATTTTGTCTGTCATAATTTTAACAATGTCTTTTCCAAGGCCGTTTTTAACATCATTTTGAACAGTTCTTCAAATGTACTGGTGTGTTGTTCAGCTGTCCAGGCAGTGGCAGCCTGGCCACTGTGTTGAATGCAATGTTGGCGTGCTCTAGCGGCAAAAGACATGACTGATTCATCTTCTCCACGTCTTAGTGACATCAAAACGTTCATGTCCATGCGGGCTGAGAACTGCTGGGTCAGAGCGGTGACAATGGCGTTCACGTATCTGGCATAGTCAGTGTTGTCGTCCCATTGGATTGTGGGAAGAGAATTCATGCCGTCATGGTCTTCAACCGCTGCTTGAATTTTTGAGTAATCTTCTAAGTTGCAGATTGTTCTCAGAATACCAGGGATCTCTGCACCGGTGGGCCTGTGCACTTGACAGAACAGTTTGAATTTTTGGCCCAATGTGGCGCCTCCTCTGTTAATAGGAGGTATATTGTCTTTCATTAATTGAGTCCATCTTGAGGGGTCTGGTGAGCGATACATAAGCACAGACGCAGGGTGTTCAGCCAGTCGTCTTTGGCGTTGTACTTCGGTTTCATTGTCTGGGGATGGTGGTGGTGGAGCTGGATTTGGAAATTCAATCACAGGAGCTTGAAACACAGCCCCATAAGGTGTCTTGCTTCTCGTGTGAGACGGGGACAGGAAGGAGAAAGATTTGTCTGATGAAAGTTCAGTTGTGAAGGGGTTGTTAGAGTTCTTAGGACTGGTGGCAGAGTCATATGAAGGAGGTTTGGTGACAGGACTTGACAGTCCAGTGTTCATCAGGGTGTTTGTTTCAGCCTGGGTGGTCAGATCTGGGTACAGTTGAGCAGCTGTTGCAGAAGCTGCATGTGTCTGAGCCGCTTGTCTCTGCCTCTGGAGCCCTCCCTTTTCTTCACTGTGGAGATGTGCAGCAGCGAGAGCGGTGGCGTCATCGTCTTCACTCATGAGTGCCGGACCAACAGGCTGGGTCAGACTCGGAAAACAAGAGGACATCGCATTAGTTATGTTATCAGTTGCTTTATAACCTGTGCTTTGAAATGGCCCTTTACTGTATCTAAGTATTTTAAATTTCTTTCCCTATTTTCTTTTTCTTTCTGTTTCTTTGCTTCAACTGCTTTTTCCCACATCTCTAAACATTCATAATGTCTTTTAATCTCCTTTATTTGCTTCGGGTTTACTGATTTTTGGACATAAGTCTCTTTTCTGCATCTTGTATTCTATTGCGTAATGCAGTCAAACTACTTTCACTCATTCGTCCATTAAAACCATACAACTTCCATTCATCCATTTTATCACAACTCCTGGCATGTTTCTATCATATATATCACATTGAATTCACAGAAGTCCTTTGCAGGACTGTTTTTACTTGTATTGGATCCCATATTTCAGATTAATTAAATACTTGTCAGTATTTAAGGTTCAGACAGATTATAGAGAAACTTTAGAACTACTAAAACCAACACAAACTAACAAAAACAACACAAAACAACAACACAAGACTAACAAAACTAAAAACAACTAAAAACAACTAAAAACAACTAAAAACAACTAAAAACCCTTTCAGAAATTATTATTACTCATTTTATGGCAATCCTGCTCAGTCAATCCTGACTTATGGTAATAACAATAGACCGTTCAGGTCAGGGCTTCTAGAAAACCCTTTCAGAAATTACTGTCGAATGGCAATTCTGCTCAGTCAATCCAGACTCAAATCAACAATAATAGACCTTCCCAGTCAGGGTTTCTAATACAGATACAAAACCTTTTAAAATTATTATGTGGCAATCCAGCCGTATTAATAATTTTAGGACCATCCGGTCTCAGTTTTCAGATTAGGACAATCCAGTCCAGACATAAAACAAAAGAAAAACTTTTCACAAAGCCTATTCAGAAATTATTATTACTCATTTTATGGCAATCCTGCTCAGTCAATCCTGACTTATGGTAACAATAATAGACCATTCCTGGTCTAGGCTTTGTTACAGTCAAAAATCACTTTTAGACACTGTTACAAAATGTTTTCTCTTAATTTATAAATTTGTAATAATTTTACCGTTTAGAGGTTATTTGAGTACGTTGGATCGAGAGATGACGATTGGAGGGTCAGCATCGGACAATCCTCCCGTCCAGAAGAAAATTTGGGGAAGAGGAGACCTCTTGGAGCGGTCTGGTTGATCAAACCCTTGTCTTTCAGCCGGGTCCAGCCGTCAATCTTCGATCCCACTTCTGACACCAGAAGTGGTGTCAGAAAAAATAAGAACCCTGATCTGAGGTTGTCACTGAAGAGATCATCAGTTCGACTGGGGCAGTACGTTGTATCCAAAGGTGTGTGTCCTCAGTCACAAGTGATCCATCTTTGTAAAAGTACAAATTTCCTTGACTATCTTGAACACAACGCAGAGTCATATTGTCACCTGTGTAAACAAAAGTAAAGTTAACAAAATGAAACTGCTTTAGAATAATACACATACAATGATAAACACAAAAGAAACATGTCAGAGTTTTTCATTAAAGGCAACAGTTCAAGGCAGTTTGTTTCAACATCATTACATTTATTAACACCAGATGCAGTGTAGAGTGAGAGTGTATTTCCTCAAAGCACCAACACAGTTTGGCCCAGGACTCTGAATTATAATTGACTGTAGTGTTGACAGTTTCTCAAGTCTTCATGTCAAAGATGTAAAATTAAGCCCTGTGTTTTAAGAACAGACTAAAGACAAGTGTGGATAAGTGCTACACAAGTCCTCACGACACCATCCAGTGCAACAAAGAGATTCCAACCAGTGACATTTTTACTTTAAACACTGTCACAGGCAACAATATAAGTCACAAACACAGTGAGTGTATTTCTTGACGTCATAATGGGCCCAGGTGTCATATCCCTGTCCTATAGAGTTTAGATGTTGACCTGTTTAAAGTCAAAGTGTTGTAAACTCACAGATGAGCCCCAGAGTCCAGACCAGAGAGGGTCCCATCCTCACATCCAGCGCTCGTCACTCTGCCTCTGACAAACTCCAGCTCATTACAGGCTTCATCTACAGCACTCACAGAGGAAGAGGAGGGTACCTTTGATGAAGATATGTTTAACTGGTCTGCACTTCCTTTTTCACACTTACCTCACACAGACACTGAACCACAGCTTTCACACTTTGAG
The DNA here is from genome assembly GCA_024349245.1 of Neodontobutis hainanensis. Taxonomy (NCBI): domain Eukaryota; kingdom Metazoa; phylum Chordata; class Actinopteri; order Gobiiformes; family Odontobutidae; genus Neodontobutis; species Neodontobutis hainanensis. Next base: position 5,367 of record JALDNG010001402.1, read on the forward strand.
ACTTTTCTCACAGTCGACCCATCATGCAACACCTGTTTAGAATAAAATAAAAAGAATACATTTTAAATAATCATTAAACTATATGCATCACATGTAAGTCGGCAGTTAGCAGTAGAAGTGACACCTGTAGCACTAAAATATTGTAAACAACTAAATACAGTCTGATCATTGTTATATGAACCTGTTGATCTTTACTCCGTTAGATATATTGAGTACTAAGAAAAACATTGAAGATCAGTGTAAGAACTAAAGGAAATAGATGTGTTACTTCTTCTTGACTCTAAAATGACACTGAGACAAAGAAGGAGCAACTATGAACTGTATTGTCGTCTTGAAGCTGAAGGAGAGATAACATCATTCTTGTTCAGAAACGTGTTAGATACTTCTCTTTTGTGGTTATTGTTCTGTAGAGGTTTATAATTGTTTGTGTGTTTGTCAGAACTGAAGCTACAGTACAGCTCACAGAGGGAGTGAGATAAAGTGTGTCATTGAACGTCATAGAAATGTGTGGCTTTTGACCTAAAAATGAAACAAGTGCAGTGACACACTTTAAAAACTGAATGTGCTGGAGTTCAAGGAGCAGTGTTGTCGTCCTGGGCCTGATCCTCTCTGTTAGTGTTCATCCATGAGTTAAAGTCAGATCCTGGTTCATTCTGGTTTCTGACTGAACTCTATAGTCTCCAGATCTGTGAACAGTTTGAAGGAGAAAACACTCACAGCTGAGCAGCTCCAGGAGATGCGCGCTCACGAGATGCTGCGCGCTCCCTGCCAAGGTGGAGCGGAGCTACAGGTGACAGCTGAAGCTAAGGTTAGGAGATGGTGAAACAGTTTATTTTGTTGCTTTAATGGAGGTTTCAAAATTCCCTTTTTCATTTCCAGTGCGGACACAAACTCCTGTCCATCAGTTTAATCATCTATAAGTCTAATCAGCACAATCAGCAAATATAATAACTACATAATCATTTAAAACCTATAGTAAATCATCAATTCATTGTAATCCATGTAAAGCTCTGCTGCAGTGCCTTATAGTGTCTTGGTGGGACTCTTGAATTTTTGTAGCAGTGGTGGTCAAACCAAGGCCCAAGGACCCAATACTGGCTGTTCAATCTGCCAAGCATTAACTACTAATTTAATAATAATTAAAGACAGCAGATATTATATTGACATTAACAATTAATTGAGTTTTAGAGTTTTTCACTGGAGTCTCCTCAAAGGCCATATGTCTGATATTCCAAGAAACTGAACTCAAAGTCAGCCGCTTCTTTTCTACCGAGCCAAATACAAACCAGCCAAGTTACAGACTTTTATTTCTAGTTTGTTCACCCTGCTGTAGGGTGTTACTGTTCAGTAAAATTATTTTGTGTAGCAGCTGACGATCTTTAAAATATACAACAATTATTCACTGTTTTAATAAATCTGCTTGCACCAATAAATACAAACAATTCAAGCTGCAGTGAGTCCAACTGAAGGGCATTTAAAGTCACTCTACCTCAAATTTAACAACAAACCTTAACACACATCACAGATTAAGCAAAACTCTAGCTCAACTCAACACAAAGATTGTTTTTTTCACGTCACAATCTGTTCGAATAATAATCTGAATACTTTACCGGACACAGTTACAAGTTTAGTCACATTTATCGAGCCGCTCTGAAGACCGACACTGGTATTCTCCGCTCATCATGCAATGGTAAGTGTTTATCCGATGTAGAAATGAGACACATTTGGATTATTTCTCAACTCAACATCTAAAATACAAAGGAAGAAGAAACAAAGATGAATATCGACAGAAAATAAAGGTGCATTACCTTCAGCATGTCCAATGAAGACAAGGATATTCAGCACTGAAAATCAGAAATGTCAATATATAAGCAATCAAAGAAACTTAATATACAGCAACATTCTCACATTTTAATAGAAAAACCAAAGACAAAATGTGTGTCATTTTTATAACGGCAAAGTGAGAGCTCTGAATTAAAGAAGGTATGTTTAAAAGCTGGTGTTTCTTCTTTTTTCAACTTGTTACTTTCTTATTTATTAAGACAAAACTTGCAAAACCTTCACTGGCACACTTTCTAACACATATACAGTAAATATAATAAAATATATGCCTTTGTAGTTTATAGATATTGGTAATGTTTTAAAAAGGTGTGTCAGTAAAGTTTTTACAGTGCATGATCACATGTCACAGATTGATCTCCTCTTTACAAGGGTTTACATAAGGATTAGAAAACATTAATGTATAAAGTTATTTAGAGGTAGTCCTTAAGAAAAGTGAAAGCAAATTTTATATATAACACTGGTTAATGGTTTACAACCCATTAAGAACCTTTTATTAATGAATGTACAGTAAATTTTAATCTTAGAAGCTAAATAACTTATTGCTTTACAATTGGATTAACACATTTATAAGGTATTTGCAGTGTGAAAATAATAATTTGTTAATACATTGTAAATATCTTATTTTCAGACTATATTCCAAAGCAGGAGTTTCAAACACTTTTTAGTTCAGGAAACACAATCTGAAGTGGACCAGTAAAAGAATAGAATAAAAACCTATAAATAACAACAACTCCTTGTTATTCTTTGGTCTAAAGTGCAAAGAGGTACAATTACATTATAATGTCAGTGATCTCATTAATCACAGACCAAAAAGGTTAATGTTGGCTGTCGAGAGATTGTCTTTTGTCCATGTGGAGCTACCGTAGTTCATCATGTGTGTGTTTTCACAAACTCATTCTCACAATATATCTTTGAAGCTAATGTTTTGCTAGCATAAACCATAAACGTATTTAACGAAGGAGCCTTTATGCACTTTCGCTGACCTTTCGGCTACAGATAAAAACAGACAGGTTTCCCATTCTCCTCAGAGAATAAATAGAAAGTGGTCATTTTTTTGCAGAATTTTACACCTTGTGTCTACTTTTCTCTGTCACAGAGTTATTTTTACAGCAAAAGACAAAAGAATAAAACAAACTTACCATTTATGGGACCAGATGGTGCACTGCTGCCCTCTGCTGTTCAGTCCTGGGAGTCAGTGTTGTGTTGTGTTCTCTACTATTACTAAAACACTGCGACCACAGTGGACAAAATAGAAATAGCAGTTACCTGGATTTAAAACGATAGAAAATTTTCTTTTTTCCATCCCTGTCTCAGATTTCACTTTCTCCCAAAAGCAGCTGAGGACCTCCTGCTTCTTTTTATTTAAAAATATCAAACTGTAGTTAGTTAGCATTAGCTTAGCCACATACTGCATTTATCTCTGCTTTGTAAAACATTACATTATTGAATTGACAGAATTTATTGGGTTTCACGTTGCCTCCATTTTCTCTGTTGCAGTTATTCTGTAATAAAAGACACATTCAGCAGATATTAATCTTCCTGGAGCATTTATGACACGCCAGTGTCGACCAATGGCAGCGCACTCTTTTCAATGTAATGTTCAATGTTCACAGCTGTACCCAAAGTACAAACATGTCACAAATGCTAAAAATTAAGTTTGCTAGAAAAATAAACAATACATGAGATTTTTTAATGCAAACAAGTGCAGATTTGAGGATGACTCTCTTCAGTTTGGGCTCTAGGGTTCCTCTGTGAGTCTTTAAAACTCTGTCTTCATTTGTTCTTTATTTAGGTTTGATTAGTTCTATCGATGTTGAGTCTGTGTCGTATCCTTCTCAAAGATCCTTTATAACGCTTACAAAGATAGATTACCAGTGCTCGAGGGCACAAACCATCAGTTTAAACAAACCTCTGCCGACACACTCAGAGTCAGATCAGGGTTTTTACTCATGTGGGACCAACACAAAAGCACAATCTAAGTAAAGACTGAGGGTAACAGGTCAGGATACCAGAGCAAAGAAAACAAATACTTTTAATATAAAGATTACATTTGACATTTGCTTTTTAATTTGGTCTCCTACACAACAAAGCTTAATGTTAAAATATAAAAACCCTTGAAATAAAATGGCAATAAGCTTAGAAATAACATTTGTACTTTTATAAGGTGTGTCTGTGTTGTTCTGTGTGTCCTGCAGGGGGCGCTGTGCCCTCAGGCTTTTAGGTTTCTGCAGCACACTGTACACGGTGTTGACTTGATGTGAGAGATCCATCTGTGAGTTTGAAGCCTCTTGTGGTGGTTTCTCTCTCTCTTCACAGCGAGAGCCTTTAACTTTGTCCCAGTTACTTTCTGACCCCTTCTGGAGCAGACACATGTCTCTTATCTTTAACTAGATCTTTCCTGTGTGCACTAATCATTATGTTTTCTTTTTCCTATTAATATGTTCATAGATATAATATATATAAATCCTTGATTATAAACCTTAAAACACAACATTAACTCATCATGCAAAAATGAGTAACTAAATAAGTATACAAGAATAAAACACATAATATCAAAAATATTACACAACAGGATATGTCACAGCACATTGACAAAGCACCAACCTGGGACCAGGTTTTGGGACTGCTGGCCAATGTGACCAGTTCGGTCCTGCACAGAGGCTGCCGAGTGTGAAAAAAGGCCCTGCCATGTCCCTAAGGCTCCTGCAGCCAGCCTCCTTCTCCTGAAGCAGGTCTCTGGTGGAGCGCAGGAGAAGTGACAGCCTATGATCCTCTCATTTACAACCTTTATCCACAGTTTTGTTCACTCTGACTTCTTCTGAGCTTTCCTTCTCTTCATATTGTTTGTTACAAAATAAAGTTCCTTTGAAGAATTGTGTTGTTTGTTTTTAGAAACTTAACTTTCATTCTGTTGATCCTGTTGTAACATGTTACTTTAAACAGTTTTGTTTTTGCAATGTTTTGATTATTTTTAAACACTTTGATGGATTATTATTATTAATTTATATATTTAACAATAGATGTGTTTACTTTTATATTATGTAACTTTTTTTGTAATTGCTTAGACCTTAATTTGCTTAATGTCACAAATTTAAAAACTGGACACCCATTGAGCAAAAGTACCACCTTCTCACATTTGGAGCCACAGAACCTTTTAACCTTTCAATAAAAGTTCAAATCAATAGTGTTATATTTTGTAAATGTTTTGTTTGACTAGAAAGAGCAAGCACAAACCAGAGGTACCTGTTCCACACTGGGTGGGTGGATGCCTTATGTCTACGTTTCAAGTCAAATTTACTTTTGAAAGATCCATAACTGTTAATTTAAAACTCAAAATGACTTTATTATTCCCTGTAACAGGTCGTTAACGTAATGTATAAATGCACAGCGCACTGAACATGTCACTGAGCACTTTAAAGATACACTTAGCACTTTTAAAGAACACATCACTTTATACAAAATCAAAGTTGCACTTAAATAAAGACATCGCACATGATTGTATAAATAAGAGAAGAAACAATTAGAACTTGTATCGAGAAAAGTGAGTGTGTTTTAAATGTGCTTTTAATATGTCCAGGTTTCTGGCCAAAAAAAGACCCCAGAGAAACAAAAACACACTAAAAAGGTTCCGGGTCAGACCAAGGCAGGGAATGTGAGGGAAAACAAAGTGGGTTGTTGAATGGTTTAGGGGTTTCAGTGAGTACAAGTCTTTGGTTTTTAGGGTTTGTAAATCGTATTGGTTTTTAAATATGGGTTATGTTTTTTGGCTTATTTCAAAGAGAATTCTAACATAGTTATTGTTAATAACTTTTAAAAAGTGTTAATGTTTTTTACCCAGTTATTTAAGCGGATGTTATAAACATTTTTTGTTCTGCTGCTGGAGAGGACTGAACTCCACCAGCCTCCATTGCACTTTTTGCACATTGTGCACTTTGATATTTATTATAGCTTCTGTTTTCTGCTCATTATTACTTTTAATTCACAAACGTCCAGCCACTTCCCAGTCAGCCTACGTAACAATCCCCTTTAAACTTTATTTAATGGAAATTCGGTTGTTAGGGCTCTTCAAATGAGTTAAGGCAGAATTCTTCATCTTCCACAGACTGACTAATGGTAGAGTCTTATGGCAGTCAGAAAGAAGGAATACTTGTGTTGTTCTGTCCTGCAGCTCACTGATCTCAGACGTCCACTTGCTGCTCTCTCTTTTCCTCAGACTGTGGCCTGAACTAAAATGAGTTGGACATCCCTCCAACTCAGTTACATGAGCCTCGTTTCCACTGGAGCATTATGGGGCAGGTCGGGTCAAAGGTATCTGACCCACCAGATGCACTTAGTCTTTAGAAGAGCGGCTAGTTTCCTTGTTTGATGTAAATCATCAAAAATAATGTAATAAATTGTTATTTATGATTTTTAGGCTCTGTAGGTGGTGTGTGGTTAAAAGTAACACAGTGTTAAAGAAGAAAATTAGAGATCAGAGATTATTATAGTAATTATTTAATTATTCAAACATATTTACAAACATAAACATATGTACAAAATAATTTATAAACAACTTATTAAAATGAATGAATGAATAAATGAATGAATAAATGAACGAATGAATAATTGAATCAATGAATAAATTAATGAACAAATGAATAAATGAATAAATGAATGAATAAATTCATGAAATAATAAATGTATGAATGAATGAATAAATGGATGAATGAATAAATGAATGAATTAATAAATGAATGAATTGATGAATAAATGAATAAATTAACAAATCAAGGAATAAATGAATGAATAAATGGATCAATAAAAAAATAATAAATAAATGGATGAATTAATGAATGAATGAATGACATTAATATTTGATTCTATTCATTCTGGTGGCTCCTGGTCAACATGCTGCCTCTGATACACCTCCTGTTCCAATAAAAGACAGGCTAGTTATGCAAGTTATAAGTGAATTTTCAACAAAACAAGTTGGATCTTTAAAACTCTATCCTCTCTATTATATGTCCCTGAAGTACACGTTTGAGACTGACTGAGGACTACACTCAGGGCTTAAAACAAGTCCCTTGTTATTTTTGTGACCTTTTAAACCACAATACAACATAATAATAATAAAAACATTTGACTTGTAGATGTGATGTGTGCTTTTGTACTTACATTCCTGCTCTCCTCTTGGGCCTGTATAATGGCGGCCACAATAAGGTTCACCAAAACAAACTGGACCATTATAACAAAGGTGATAAGGCACAGTGGGGCAGCCCAGGACAGGTAGGTTGAACAGTTTACATCATCCAGTCGGCACTCCTCAAAGTATCCTTTAACAAATCAATGAAAACGTAGATATCAAAAATCACGGTAGAATTAAAAATATTTTCCAGCAAAGTCAGGTCTGATGCATACTTGAGGAAGTGTGAATAAAAGGCTCAATGGAGTCTGATTGAGAGCGTTACTGCAGCATTGGGGCATCCTTCACACATGTACCACTGGAGGACAGGGCCATACATTTCTTGGCACGTGGTATACCATGACATCATTGCACTTCAAGCTGTTTTAGCAGTGTTTATGTTGTTGAACTGATAACTTTGATTAGAAAACTTACACAACTGCAAACTATTGTGGAACGTTACTTACTTACGTTTACATTTATTCATTTAGCTGATGCTTTTATTCAAAGCGACTTACATTAAACTTCAATTCACCAGTGTTACAGCCTGAACACCACTGGAATCAAGGAGTGTCTTGCCCAAGGACACATCGACAGTATGAACTGTGAGGAGAGCGGGAATCGAACCACCAGGGACAAGCGCTCTACCACTGAGCCACTGAGCCTCACTTATTTTCTAAAAACATCCACTTGCTCGGGTGGGTTTTCTTTGGGTACTCACCAAAGCCCCACTAACATCAAAAACATGCTGGATGCCCCCTGGTGGAGAATGCCGATAAGAAATTTCCCCACAGGAATAACTGCTATAAATGTTTACAGCTGCACTATGTACATTGATGGAGCAATAACAGTCGTTAGGAATACATGTTTTAGAGCCAGTGCACAGGCAAAGCTATAATTGTGTGCTAGAATTTTTATTTGTGTTGTGGTTCTGGGCTTGTTCTTGAGTTTGTCTACCATCAAAATGCCGCTCCAGTTGTCTCCTGTGCACAGTATGTAGAGCGTCAGGAGGGCACTGCCAAAGTTTTGAAAGTGGCAGTAGAGACTCAAGCCAACACATGGATACTCTGGAGTACACTCTAGTCACGAAAGATCGATATAACAATCAATATATGATAATAATATAAACAATATACACATTATATTAACAATGTTTTAAATACATACGACAAACACAATATGTTTATAATAATATATGTACTGTGCTTGTGTTTATGACTGACCAAGTTTCCCAATCAGCTCCACTGTCAACACAGCATACATGAAGAAAAAGAAGGCGAAAAGCAGGCACAGATTTCCAACCTGGAGGAAAAATGACACTTAACAACCTTCCTCCTGCTCTCTGTTCATGTTTGTTTTTTTATTGTTGCGGGTTAGTTTAGTAAATATTTAAAGTTAGGTAATTTAATTTACAGATTGTTAGACCAGCCTGGTGTTTGTCTACTAAGTTTATTTTCTTTAAAAGTCTAAATCCCAAAATAACACTAAAATGGTTTACAATGTGGAGTTATTAGGAAGGATGTTGCATTTCTGTTGCATGTGTTGCCTTTGGTGGGTGGAGGTTTATCGCTCTATGGTGGTGCCCTTACTCAAGGTCCTTATAAGGGGTTTCAGGAGAGGCTTGGGCTGAGCGCACATGCACAGACAGAGAGAGAGACTGGAGAAAACGTCGGTGGATTTTAATTGAATGTTAGGTATGTTTAATGAGTTTGGAGAAATCTAGAACAGTTCCTCTGAGCGCTGCAGCAGTCTTAGCCCCGCCCCTAATGCTCTCCTCGATTGAGACGCAGGATGACACCTACTGCGTTAATGCGAGATAAAATGATTGTTGATGTTTATGCGTTAACGTGATATTAAAGCATTTACTTTCCCAACCCTAGTTTGAACACATTTTTACAACATGAATATTTCTTAAGAGCATGGTTCTAAGGCTGGTAATATCTCAGAGTTCACTGTCAGTGAGTTCTTGTCTTCTGATAATAATGCTCATGTTGATATGATGTTTTAAATGAAAACTGAATTACCTGTGACAGAGTCTTCCAGATAGTTTTATCAGCACCTTGATCTTCTTAGCCTTCAGAACTGAAAAGACATGCTGCATTAGTGTGCCACTTAAATGGTCACATTTTCTAGTTGTAAGGTGTTTATGACCAGGGACGTACTGGGACTGAAATTCAGCCCGGGACTTTAAGACGGAGAGGCCTTTTACGCGCCCTTGGTGCCATTTTCATTCTAATAGTGTTTTTATGGTATAAAGACAATCAGATTACGCTGAAGACCTTCAAGAAACTTTAGGATAACACCTGCCTCCTCAGGTTGTATAAGCAAGTCCACTGCACTGAACACAACCAAAACCTAATCTCAAACACATAAGTCACACAGTATACCGCGAACTACCAGCATGTCATGTGTACAGTCAGTCGGAGTGATAAAATAGTTACAAATACTCACACCCACTCATACTCAAAAACTACAATGCAGTCCCATACAATAGAGATTTTGTGTGTATGTATGTATGTGTGTGTGTGTGTGTGTGTGTGTGTGTGTGTGTGTGTGTGTGTGTGTGTGTGTGTGTGTGTGTGTGTGTGCTCACTTTCAACTCTCCCTGCCTCAGCTTCCCCTGTGCTGGACCCTGCCTCTGCTGGACCCTGCCTCTGCTTACTGATTGTACAGCTACATAACACATGCATGAGAAGAACATGAGTAATAAATATGACAAAGAATAATACATTTTCTAATTAAATCTGTGCTTCAGTCAGGTTATTATCTAGAATGTGGAACTATTGGCATTTTATCCTTTATGTAAATATGTAACATTGTGCTGTATTTTTCTATTTTTGTGTGCGTGTTCTTAATAAAGCTTTGATTGATATGTCTAATATGATTGCCTACCCAGCCCTGCACACTGCCCATCTACCTGTCTGTTTCCTGCTCTTCTCCTCCTGCTGCTCCTTCTCTTCCTCTCTCCTGCTGCTGCTCCTATTCCTCTCTTCTCCTCCTCTCTCCTGCTGCTGTTGCTCCTCCTAAAACTGTCCTACCTCACATCACCAGCAATCTTTGGAGAAGTTTACTCGACTCTGCAACTCTGTCTATGACTCCATCGTTGTCTAAAGTCATTAGGATCTCTTTTCTGTGCACATTAGCATGAATGCCTCAAGACGCTACTGTGTCAGCACCCTTTTCAGTGCGGAAAAGGTCCGCTAATTCGGCACATTTAGCTGCCTCTTGTGCCAACATTTTTTCTTTTTCATTCTTATTTTTTCGGCCCCACCCATTTCTTTCACTTCTTTCCTTCGTTTCGACATTTTTACCGTCTGTCTCTGTTGAATTCACACAAACTCAAACCTAACAAAGTGAACTTCTTTGATCGTCGCCTTTGAGCCAATCGGATATCAGGAAATACGAGGATCAGTCCAAGTTGGGAGGGGCCGCTCGTATCCCCCCTTAAGATTGGAAGTATTGGTTTGGCCCAGTCTGAAACACACACACACACACAGACACACAGCTGCGTTCTGCTGCAGCTGAGCGGCCGGCCACAGGCCGGTACGGTAGCGTATCATATAAAATAAATAATAATAATAAAAAATAATAATAAAAAATTTGACCACCGGCCGATTCGGCCTGAAATGGACCGGCCGTTCGGGATTGTTCCCGGTATTCCCGATTGCCAATCCGTCCCTGTTTATGACATAATAAAATCAACTCCTAAGGTTTCTGTTTGCAAACTAAACTAAATCAATGTTTCCCACCATTAACAAATTGATTTTTATTTTATTATTCCTTTATTATCCTTGTGGGGAAATACAAAGTAGCATGTTTTTTGTTGCATGCATGTTAACATTTTTTGAGACTGTTGCATTGACCTGGGCCTGTTACATGAGTTTCCTAAAGCCAGGCATACACTGTGCAATTTTCAACCTGAATTTGACCTCATATCTGGTCATACCATCATTTTTGAGCCAAATTCTGGGCTGTTGTGCGTCCTTGGTGTCCTGTGTACAGGGCCCTACGCAATTAACCCCTCCCAACAAGTTCCTAACCAGAAATAGGTGGTCAGATGAAATTCTGACATGTCAGAAATCTCGGTCGCAGCAAACCATCCGGTTGTACAGTGTGTGAGCACATTAATCGTGATCTTTGGCTTTCCTCGACGTGATCTACTCAAACAGTATGAGTTGTGTGTGTGCCCAGCTTTAGTGTTCTCTCTTCTTTAGAGCTCTTTAAAAACACAATAGTAGGTGTCAGCTGCTCCCTTCAGGGTTGCCACAGGGAGGGATCCATATATTTAGAGTGGCATATATTTTTATCCAGGATGCCCTTCCTGACACAACGCTCTCTATTTTATAGACCTGTAGTAATGCTGCATTCATGTGGTCCTCGGGAACTCGGGAATACAGTGCATCTGTGAAGTATTCACAGTGCTTTGCTTTTTCCACATTTTGTAATGTTACAGCCTTATTTCAAAATGGATTAAATTGATTGTTTGCCTCAAAATTTTACAAACTTATCCTTCAGTGATCCAGACAGAGCCAGCCTTAAACACCTCCGGAGAAATCTGAAAATGGATGTGCACCGACGCTAACCATCCAACCTGATGGAACTTGAGAGGTTCTGCAAAGAAGACTGGGAGCAACTGCCCAAACATTGTTGTGCCCAGCTCATAGCATCAGACTCAAAAGGCTTGAGGCTGTAATTAGGGCCAACGAAGCTTAAACAAAGTTTTGGCTGTAAATAATTATGTACATGTGCTTTTTGTTTTTCATTTTTAATAAATTTGCAAAGAATTCAAACCTTCTTTCATGTTGTCATCATGGGCTATAGTTTGTAGGATTTTGAGGCAAATAATAAATTGAATCCATTTTGAAATAAGGATGTAACTTAACAAAATGTAGAAAAAGTGAAGCGCTGTGAATACTTTCTGTATTTGAGAAATGCACATGAACATGTCTAAACATCAGTCCTGCGATGCTATATATTCCGACCTTACGAGCTGAAATCATGTGAACACATCCCGAGATTCTGAGGACCACATTAACGCACCAAAAGTTATGAGAATTTTTAGAAATGAATAAAAAGTTGCATGTGTGTATTACTCTGTGCAAGGGTGAACACTTTGCAGGTTCGGATGAGGCTGGGATTAATGGGAAGTTTGTCGTCCAGGTTCAGCACAGTGAGTACGACGAAGATTAGAGACATCGCCAGCACCAGCAGGTCCAGACAATTCCAGCTAAAGGTTCACATATTACATTAGACACTATTGACAAAACAGACTTGCGCTTATTTATATGCCTTACTTGTTATTTATAAACCTCCGTCCGCCAAACGCCACAGGTTTGAGCACAATGTCAATGATGAGGATGGCAAAGAAACCGTAGAAAGTGTAATCCATGAGATTATCTATGTACTAAGCAGACAACAAAAATAAATAAATCAATATGCCCTTATAGTTTAGAGATGTTCCTGAGGCAGTGGGTTGACATTACGAGTCTGATTGTAATGTTCCAACATCATGATAAAGACATTGAAAATGATCACCCCTGACATGAGCAGCTCCAGGATGAGGCTCGTGCACAATGTGTGGATCAAGCGCCGCACTCGCGAGTAGCGGGTGTAATATAGCGCTGTAAAAAATAAAAATAAACCAACAAAAGGCCTAACAACCACAATCAAACACTGCAATACTGGGCTCAGTGGCCTAGATGTGACTAACCGTTCCGTGTTAGGGTCATTTTCGCCTGTGTGAGGTCCCCTCTTTGGATTTTCTGTTTTTGCTGGACTTCGTTGAATGTGTCGACCATGGTCCCGATGAACATGTCCAGCAGGAGGATGCTCATTATTATAAACGATAGAAAGTACAGAGCCATCCAGGTCTTGTTGTTTGTCACAGGCTGAAAAACAAAACACAACTGATAAATTCACAAAGGATCAGCGTGATCCAATCCACTTTAACTATTCCTGCTTAAGGTTGTGTTTTGTATAAGTTACTTATACAGTGAGAAAATACATTTATTAATAACAATAAAGATAGTTATCAGTTTTATTGAGTCATGGATTTCTTTAAGTGTTGTTATGTTATATTTATTTTTCTACACCAATCCTTATAACAGGATTTTCTTTTCAGAGAGGACTCGGTCTCCTCTGGTGTTAAGTCTCGTTTTGTTTAGTGATAATACCTGAAGGTCTTCTCCGACAGCGCCGAGGCCGTCGTACATGATAATTCACCCATCCGTCCTTCGAGTACATCACAAACAGTGACATTAAGGCCTGGAAGAAAACAAAAAACTACTCAACAACTACTACTTATATGTTTAGTCTATCTCCAGCCTTCTCGTTTATACCTGGAGAATGTTGTCGAAATTGAATGTTCTTCTTTGCCAGCTTAGGTTTGACATCAGGCATTCGGTCTTGTTGGTGATGCTTCTGACAATACCGAATTCTTTGTCCACACAATTGTAAAAGGCTCCCTTAAAAAGCTAGTCAACCAAGGCACACAGGGTTGCAGTGATATGGTAAATACTTTGGCTGAATTCAAATACTGTTCCTTAACCTTTGAATACAACGTCCTAAAGTCAACAGTGAGAGGTCAGGAGTGTCCTTGTCAAGTTAGGAAAGGATCATCAGCGGGGTTTTGACACATCTGATTCCACTAACCTCATCAGGAATGTTGAACATTGACGCATTGACATAATAAAAACTACACATCCTAACAAAAGACTACAACAAGCACCTAATCCTGAAAAAGTCAGTCATAAGATGTGGTAGCTCTAGAGCAGTGTCTTTTTCAGTTGATGCAGAGTGACTTTAAATTCATCACAAACTCTTCACACGAAACTAAATTTTGGTCGTATTCAGAAAAGATTGTGGCTGGTGGTGCAGTGGATTGTGGAAAGTCAGTAAGCTCCTAACCTTTCAGAACATCCATAGGTTTAAAAGAAGCAGTGGAGCTCCTATCTTAGCTCCTTTCCTTACTAAAGTGAGAACTCAAACATCTGTGTGTTCTAAGTGTTCTAAGCTATTTGAGACATTCAGATTCAGCCTCATGTGTGGTTGAATTATCTTACCTGCACACCAAGGACTCCATAGAAAAAGAAAAACAGCACTGATTATAATAATGTTAGTAATTGGTTTGACTGAAGCTAGGAGACCGTCCATGGCCAGCTTCAATCTTGTTGCGTGTTTGAGGACCCTGGAACAAAAATTCATACAAAACATGTATAAGTGCCATGTAAGAGCCACTCGCTGAAAAGCCTGGCTGCTTTAGGAGGAGTAGGGGCAGTACAAGTCATGATCACTTTGGGGAATGTTTCGTCCTAAATATACATACTCCACTGTACTATTTTTGCAAACCCTGGCAATATTGAGAAACAGTTATTAAATGGTGGAGTTAAACACAGCGGTCTATTGATGGAAAAATTAAATCTTGTCTCTTGTTCACATCTATGACATACTGACCCAACCCGTAACGTAGAACCTTGAGGATCCCCATGATTCTTCTATTATTGTGCAGTGGATCACTCAGTGAGAGAATGACATCAGCTGCAGACACTATCACCAACACCCCGTCTAGGGCGTTCTCGGGAATGGCAGTAGCTGTCTTTCCCAATCACCACACCCAAGGCTATGATCTGGTGTTAAAGAACAGTAAGAGTCAAATCAAAAATAACTCAAAATGTTTTTAGAAATACTTGTATATTGTTTACCTTTAAAACCATTTCTAGTGTAAAGAGGCCGGTAAAGACATAGTCACAATAAGTCAGGACAAGTCGCTCCTAAAGACAAAGACATACAGTTTTTTTATCTAATATATCTAATATGAACCTATCTCATATTTTCCAGGTTCTGAGGGAAATAGATGTATTTGAGAATGCATTTGTCTCACCGTGCTTCCAGAGATGCTGGGTCTTTCCAAAGCCAAGGTGATACAGCTCAGAACAATGACTAAAAGAATGAGGTGGGCGAACTTAACAGAGGCATTGATCTGATTGCAGACAACACGGAACCTAAACAAAAGCACACAATTACCTCAGGACTGAGCTGTAAAAGGAAAAGTGACTTCTTCAGTTCAATTCAGTTTATCTGCCATTTGCAGATTAAAACTCTTCTATCGATATGCATATATAAGTATGCACTTTCACAGATTAAAAAGTAAAAACAGTGAAAGGTGTTTTTAATAAACAGCAGGGTTGTAGTCGAGTCACCAGTTTTTTAGTACAAGGCACTTTCAAATCCTCAGTTTTCAAGTTCAAGACACCAAAAACTAGTCCGAGTTGTGGGTGAGTTGTCAACATGGTTATTTACATCATCAACAGAAACGTTTAAGATATTTAAGTTATATAAGTCATTTAAGAATATATCATACCAACTGTTTTGAACATTCATAACTTAACTTTTTTAAACAGGCCCGGCTTTTCTTGAAATGCTGCTAATAGCTTAATTATTGCTAGTTTGACTGTAATAACTTATTTAATATAACATTAAAATCAAATAAATATAACATGAGCGCATTTTGGTCCTTGTTGTTATTGTTTATTGTTCCAACATTCTGAGATAAAATTACATGAACACATCAAAGTAGAAGAAGAACAACTTCCTAACTGGAAATTGAAATTTGAGTTACCTTCAATTGATGAAACAAGTTCAAGTTAAATCCAAATATATTTGAGTCCATTCAAATCACCAAATGTTGAACCAAATCATCTGATCAACTGATGCATTGATTTGGATTTGATTTGTGTGTCTATTTAGAAGACATTTAATGCTGTTTGTTGCTCACACTTAAAAGTACTATAAACGTATTAATTATGAGCTGTTTATATCTAAGACTGAAAGCTAGACAATCTGCACGTCTCTTTTTAAGTCATGGGGCAATGTTTACCTGATCAAAAAGCAGGTATCTGGCAAAGACCGAAGCTCATTGAGGGAGTTTCCAAATCTACTTTTTCCAATTTTCAGGGGAAGACAGCGGTACAAAGCTCTAAAGCATGGTTACGCTGAAAAGTAGTGCAGGTCTCAAAGCAAAGCGAAGCCATTACACACAGACAGAGCAGACAGGTGTCACACCTGTCAGGACGGTCCAGGCCTAGGAAGAGAAGAGGAATGTAGCACCGATGAGTTAGGGACTGTAATTTTCTGATCCTCCAAACACAGAGCTAAGCTCCTGATCAGCTGTGCCCGAGGACTTGTGTTCTGTTCTAAAGCCCTGCTTTATCTTTGTCTAAACCTTTACACTTTCTCGGCCTCGATCATAACATGTACATTTGTATTTAGCCATGCGCTGTCCTGGCTGTAGCACATTGATAAAAATATATATATATATAATGTTTGTAGATTATTCATTCATTATTAATGTTTTAGGCTGCAAGCCCAAATTATTTAAATATTAAATATTTCTAAATGCTAAATTTCTAAATTTCTAAATGCACATACTGATGCCTGCATCAGTCTGTGCTTTAACTAAGATCAGCTGTTTTACCACACACGCTTTTTTAACCACCACCTCTCACGGGGCTGGCAGAGCCACAGACGAGCACGAGGAAGCGGGTCGGGAACAAGATAGCAAATATACCCCCGTCTTGATCACCACCAGGCCTGTTTTGTTGCAGGATCTGTGCTGTATTGTTCTACTGCAGCTGCAGCTGTCCGAGTCTGAGTCAGGACCATCAAAACCAACTCCAAGTTCATTGAGGCCTACGCCTGAGTCACTGGCAGCCAGTTCTGCTCAGCCTTTACTTAAACCCAATGAGAGAACAAAGCCTAACTGCTCCTCTGATTGGATTAAATTAAATTAATTCTCTATTTGTTGGAAAGCAAGGGGCTATACTGTAACAATAATAAATAAGTACTTTCTCCTTATTACCCTCCTTGTCTACAATAGCTTACACAGCAGGTATATAAATAAATACAAATATTATTGTAATGCCAGTTGTGTGTGTTTGCTTTTGTGTTAAGCTTACTTGTTCTATGGAGAAAACAGGAAGAGTGACCACTCCTTATGATCTATGAACCATTTTGGATAACGAGGTGTCTGCAGTAAAAATCAAAAAGAAAACAGACATTTAAAAGATTACATCAACATTAAAGCTTGATTAAAGTAGTAAGTTGTATTTCATAATGTCTTTTTCACATCTTACGTTTTCTACTGCTGCGGTCACTGAAGTCTGTGTGTCTTCGTGTGAGATAATGGAATGGGCCTAGGACAACAGAGTTTTTAGACAAACACATCATCAAGCCACTATACTGTAGGCACACTGCGCACAAGTTACAAATAACAGATTACAGATGTAAAAATTTGAATAAAAACTATTTAAACACTGTGTGATTTGTAGCCTTTTAAAAGACTATTACAGGTATTAAAGTACTGTGAGGTTTAGTCCAATGTGTATTTTTACATTTTATTTTTTAAAGGTTGGGGAGACTGGCTTTGTAATAATAACAAATTTGTTAATCTGTCATCTCTGTTACTGTCAGGAGCATTGCATTAATGATTGGGGGACATACTCAGAATTCAACTCTTTCTCAGAATGTAATGATCTTGAAAAATGCTGAAGCAAATTAGATTTGGAACTGGGCCGTGTAATACTTATTACACTATACGTTTTTCTATTGCCTTTTCTCTGCCCAGAATTATGCATTTTATTTTTCTACGACAAAAACATATTTAAATGATCTTCGTGTCAATGAGTTCTTGCACGCTCTCACCACGTGCCACTGTGTAAAACAGCGATCGAACCCAGCAGCACACAAATCTGTGGCCTGTGCTCTGTAAATATTTACTGTAGACATCCCGTTAGCCCCACACCCTGTCCCAGCGGAGGACCGTGGGGCTGGTGCTGCCTGTTAAAGGGGTTTGTCTCAAAACAGAGACTGTGGATGTGATGTGGTTTTATTGGCATAAAGAGCAAAGGGCGGGAAATATAAAACATTTTTGACCTTGACCTTTCTGTTTTAAAGTCTTCTGTCTCTGATGTTGGGGCCACTCAAAATGTTCAGCTAAACTCTAAAACATCATCTAAAAAGGGAATTAGATGATGTTTTGACTGTAATTTTCTTGAGGAGGACCCATCAACATCAAATATCCCAGCCCTGACTCACTGCATATCAATTATTATGCATCAGTGATGTATGAAAACAAAAATGGTCCTTACCAGAACTTGGAAATTACCAACCGCGATGCTCACAAGCACGTTCAGGAGTAAATGTTTCCCCAGCATTATCACAGCAACGAAAAAAAAAACATGCCCAGGGGCTGGTGGTGATCATGCCGTTGTACATCACGTAATTCCAGTCTTCCTGGGTCAGAATCTACATCAGAGAATAAGACAAAAAGTTGTGAGCGCAAAAGTGCATCAGCAGGGGCCTCCGGGAGTTTCCAGGGGAAGGTTTTAGGTCCTTTTAATAAAAATTATTAGATTTTATGTCCATATTGCCAATACAACTAATGACAAGACAATCATTTAAAAGCCATGACAATTCAACCTGGCATTTTACATTTCCCTTGACTTTTCCAACTCAAATCTAAATTGTAAATAAAAGGATTATATTTATCCATTAAAGAATTACAAAAACCATGGTCAACAAATTATATGCAGCATTCAAGGGATTCTCAAACAGTCTTATTTGTTTGCAATCATTTTGATCACCCTTAACCTTTTTCTTTTTGATTTGATCAGTGTGTCTGTGTTACAGCTTATAGCATGAATTTCTGCAGAATGTTTCTCTTCAGTGACTCTCACAGATCTATTATACACCCTTGACACTTTCTGCTCTCTCCTGGGGACCCTCCAGCCAAAAATGCACATAAATAAAATTAAATAAACACTGAAACATCAATATTTTTGTTCTCCATGAATCCCTGAACCAAACCTACCAAATACTCAAAATGTTTCAGGATTAAACTGATTGAATATTTGGTTGCCTGAATGTTTTTAATACTTAGTAGTATTTGGAGTCGGAAGAGACCCCAATTAGTGCTGTTACAAAGCAGACCAGGCTCACCTGAAACACAGTGAGCATCGACCACAGGATGGAGTCAAAGTTTGTCCGTCTATGCACATCTTGTGTGGGAAAGTTGAATTTTGACCCAAAGCAGTGCATCCCCAGTAGACTGGAATAACAGAGACATAGTCAGTAAACCTGCACTGGTAGAACCTCTATCTCTCTATTCTGAGAAGTACATGCCTGAAAACAAAATGAAAAGCAGCAACAGGGACCAGAGTGGAACGGCCTCTTTCATGGTCTTCATCAGCACTAGAACTTGTTTCCACAGGTTAGGATGGGACATAATGAGGCGCACTAGGCGAAGCAAACGAAGACATGCAGCACCGCCAGCATACTGCCACCTGTCGTCAGGTGCTCCATACAACTGGTACACAAAGAACCTTCAGCGTTGTGGGACAATTCTTTAGATTACATTTAGGACACCCACATTACCTTGTAATAACAATGATGAAGTCCAGCAGATTATTAAACTCTCTGAAGTAATCAAATGAATGTATTATTTACTTCAGCACCATCTCCGTGAAGAAGATATAGCATCGATGAAAATGTTACTGATCAGGAGTAACTTCATCCACCAGAGAGGCTGTGAGAAAAGACACAAAGGAAAAAGGAAATCAGGAAATAAATCTTTGTATTTACTTTATAGATGTATTATACTGTGCTGTTCAGTGCATATTTTCATTTCATGGGCTTTAAAATAAGTAGGTAAATTTCTAAAACTTAAGGGTGCATAATTAAAATAATCTTGCATTCTTCCAGGCATTCTTGCATTATCTTAAGCATTTACACCTGGAACACTGAACCAAATAAATGATACGGTTTATGATATCACTGCACTGTCCCAACTTTAAGCCCCCGGGTCAGAACCAATCCCACAGAAACTGAAACTAGACAACATGTGTGAGGAATGTAATGAGCCTGCTCTGTGCCAAATCAACAGTGGCCATGACGTATTCCACAAACCAGTTCTAATTATACACTTGTGCTCATAAGTACATATCCTGGAAGAATTTGGAAATTTTGGGAGTTTTTTTGGGAGTTGAGAATATGAATGAACTTTTTATTCATAGTTAGTGGTTTGGTGAAGCCATTTATTATAAAAACATTTGTGTTTACTCTTTTAAAATGATAATGACAACAGACACTATCCAAATGAACTTGTTTAAAAGATTACACAAACAACTACAAGGTTAAGACAACATTGCCCAATCAATGATGCAATTCACAGCTACATATGCTGCACTATTCCAGACGCTAGTGAGACTTGAACATGCATATTGAGTGTTCTCTGTCTCAGGCCTGTCTTGTGGTGAATAAATCTTCTGCTCTAAGTCATGCATTCTGTGTCTTTCAGTCTATCTTGTCTCAAATCCAATCGGCTAAATAGAGGTGGTCAGCAGCTTTCTACAACAGTGAGGTCCAAAAGCGTCACTAGTACCTCTAGTACTACACAAAATATCTACTAGAAGTACTAGTGTGCTCAAAAATGTGCACTGGTAATAGTAGCTTTCCATAGAAGGGTTAACTAAGAATCCCCCATGTGTCTCACCTGTTGGTAATGTTCCATAGCGATCACAAAAATACTTAAGAAATTCACAAAGGATCACTCGGTCGAAGCAGTCGGTGGCAACATATTTTTGAGGTGTTCCCTGAAATAGGCATAGACTTTTCGCCGGATCTCTATTTGAGCGCTGTCAGATGGAGGCCGTCTGTGGGACCTAATATAAGAACTGAAAAGATGCAGTTTTTCAAAATGTGATTTTACTGTAGTTCAGACACCTGCTAATAAACCAGCAGCTGTAATAATCTTTCTGAGGCTATGTCCAAATTTATTTACACAGCATTGTATTTTTCTATTCCTAAAAGTCCCTATTGATATATTATTTGAAAAAGTAAGGTCATGAACACAAAGAACACAGTAATACAGTTAAGTCTCTGTCTAACCTCATTTCAAAGTAGACTTTTGTAAGAATCTAGTTGCTTGTTCTTTTAAAAGAACTGCAACTTGTATTCTATCTTCTTGTTCTTCATGCTGCTGCTGCTCCGAACATCGAGAACTGGGTACTAATCACTACAGCACACACGTTCGTCATGACAAATGCTCCGAGCTGATGTGAAAGAAGAGCAGTCACTTTAAAACCACAACATAAAAGACAGGAAGTAAAAGAAGAATAAGAAAAACAGACAGCTTCAGTGAATGTCAGTCTGAGGAGTGTTCAAATGAGTATCTGAGTTTGGGAAAAGAGGCCAGTGGGTTTCAGTATCACAAAGAGAGCTTGGGGTACGCAGTTAGCTTTGTTTCCGTTGTCATTTAAAAAAAATACTCCAGAGCACCTGTACACAAGCGGCTGTACTTTAAGAACTATAGGACAGAGACACGTAATGAGACCTGTACCCTGCCAAATGGCCTTTAGTAGCTTAGATCATTCATTTGTAGGCTTCACCCTGTTCTTGAGATTTGTTCTTTTAGAAGAACATTTTTCAGTTAATGTAAAAAAGATTTGGTGAAAATCCTCTTAAGTAGGGTTTAAGTAGATATTTCTACACAAGAAGCTTCATGAATGAGGCGACCATTCTTTTTCCTAAGTCCAAAAGTAATTTCTCACCACATGTAACAAAAATGGGAACTAAAAGAAAAATAAGGTGTGCCCCAATCTCTCACGCCTCTGATCTACCCGCTCGACAACAGAATGTAGAACAAATTTACACAACTGATGATTTAAAACGCAACACTATCAAGTTGGTGAGAATTCATCAATCAAGTGAGAACTATGTATACACTTTCTGGTGTTAATGATATTGATTTTGCTGTTCATTTAAAAACCAGTGTATGCAAAAATTTTCACCAAAATAAAAAGGCATTATGAATTAGTTTTCTTTCTCTTTTGACTTTGATTTGAAATTTCGCCAAATACAGCTTTCAGGGTATATACTAAAGCTTAAGGGTATATCTTTGCCTCTGTAAAATATAAAAATCGAATACTTACCACAGTCACAACTATAAAAAATAAAAAACTCCAAAAAGAAAAGGCATCCATGACAAAATACATGATTTCTGACCATCCTTCCAGTGTGATGACCTGAGGATTTTCAAATGAAAAATACACAGATCAATAAAGAGTTCAAAGACAAATCTGTTCAGGTGAGTAGATACTCGAGATATTAAAAAAAAAAAAAGTGCATGTACATAATTATTCAAAGCCTTTGCCATAACACTCAAAATTGAGCTCAGACACGGTTGTGTTCAAAAATTACATACCCTGGCAGAATTTTTGTTTTTTTGGCCATTTTCCAAAGAATATGAATGATAACATAAAAACTTTTTTCCAGCTCATTACTGTTTTTTTTTTTAAATAAATTTTAACGTTTAATTTAAACTTTTTAAAGTTTTTATTGTGGGGTATTGTTTGTAGAATTTTGAGACAAATTATGAATTTAATCAATTTTGGGAAAAGGCTGTAACATAAAATGTGGAAAAAGTGAAGCACTGTGAATATGTTTCTGATGCACTGTACAAGTGATCATACTGTTTACATAATTATTTATTGTTTTATTTGTCCTGTGTGTGTATTGTGTATGTAAAGCATCCTCTGAAAAGCGCTATTTAAATTTGATTTATTATTATTACTCACCTGAAATATAGCTATCCAAGCATAACCAATGTCGTCAAAGTTAATGATTCCTTCATAAGGGTTCTCGTCTCCACGTTGACACTCTCTGTAGAAACTGTTCCAGTTCACACAGTCGTGAGAGTCATTAAACGAAGCCAGGGCCTGACTCTCAGGTAAAACCATGCACTGGGTGTTGTTTTTGACTGTAGATGGTACGTTACTGCAATGCTGACCATCGTTGTCAAATGGTGAACAGATGAAGGGTGAGTTGTTAGGGTCAGAGTAGAAAGGATGCATGGTCCTGTTGTACTGTCTGAGGAGAGACATAGAGACATACACACTTTAATACTTTTTGTCTGTAGACAATGAAGACAAAACCAATCATCTGATAAATACAGAAGTCTAGCAATACTTTTAGAAAGCAACAGCCAAATGTGAGACTAAAGCCATTGCTCAATGCTTATAGGTCCAGTTGCATAATATATATTTAACATGTGTTGACGCTGCAACTCTCTATATCCATATCACAAAAGACTGCTGGAAATGCAACATTGTTAGTATTCCATTTATCTTTCAGACTTTGAATGACCAAATCAAACATTTGTGCCCAGATTGGATATAAAGGTATGTTGGTTTGCTGAGTGACAGATCAAGTTTATGTAGGATTCCTTAAGTCTTTGGCGAGCTACTTAGAAAGTTGCAACGTGATGGAGATGGTGGACTTTCAAGGAGGAAAAAGCCCTAGACTATACTTTTAAACTTACGTTACATCAGCTCCGAGAAAGCAGCGGTTGCGTAGCTGTCCCTTCCACAGCTGCACTGCTGCAATGCCGAAGACGATGATGAGCAGGTTGAAGAGCAGAAGGACATTAGAGAACATGGGCAGGGTTTCTAAAATGGTCTCCACAGTTCTCCGCAGGCCTGCTCAAACAGGTTAGATAATTGATTTGAACTGCACTTGTTGTCTCAATTTTATTTCAGTGTTTTTTTTACTATGTTTGTGGTTTGGAAAAAAGACTTACATGTTATCCTTCTTATCAGGCGCAGTGGCCTCAGAGAATCTAACAACCAGAAGAGGTCAATCCGGAAAAAACTCAAAACATATCCCAGCAGCCTTAAAGGACAACACAGACAAAATATCATTAATAACAAAAGTGCAAAAGTGGTTGATCACAAAGCAGCGTTGTTGTATATGTGTTTATTTGTTGGATACTCACTCAACAGCAATAATGAAGGCATCGAAACAGTTCCACTTGTTTCGTAGATAACTGTGTTCATGACGGAAGACACCGTGAGCCAACACATTCACCTTAACATTCCTTGAAGAACTGCCACACATTAAAATGACTGTCTTTCAGAGTGATTGTATTTTGATCTCTCACTCAACAATGTGTTTTATTTTCCTAAAAATGCCTGAGCAGATGCTAAATGAAAAGTTATACATTTTGAAATTTGAATTTGTTAGTCTGGACAGTAGCCAGTATAATTTATTATTCCAATGTTTCAATAAACATACACTGCAATGCTGTGGGGTAGAGACTTGTCCAAATGATCCTGCTGCTTTCATTTAAAACACACAGTTAAATTGATTTATGACAAGTAACGTGGTTTTATAGCAGTCGGTCATCTTGGTTGGCATTCTCTTTGTCACTGCCATAGGAAATGATTAAACCCAAAAAATACAGTATAATTGTATGTCTACGAATTCTGCACCGATCTAAGAAACATCTCCTGGATGCACTGGTGCGCATCATCAGGTGTTTTCGGTTCTCGCAGCATCAGACACCTTCGCCCAGGCGACCCAGCCAGGGGTAATAAGGCCCGATTTGCGCACCAGAAGCTACCCATGGATCAGACCTCTTGATTCAAAGCTAATAAATCCAAAGCTTTCTCTGCAGCTTCACTAGATGTCTCTCTTCTTGGCTGCCCCCATAACGCTTGGGGGCACGAAAGGGATGGTATTTCCTAAATGTAGCTTAGCTTCTGATGTGCGTTTCTAAATCACTTCAGTATTTCCTCAATACTATATTTAGATGGATATGAACAGGTTTTAAGTGGATTTGAACAAGATTTAGTTGGATTTGAACAGGCTTTAGTTGGATTTGAATGGGTTTAAGATGTAGGCGCGGGCATGAACTGGTACCAGTTCATTAGCCCCATAAGATAAACCTGTTCAAATCCATCTAAAACGACTGAAACAAATGAATAAAAAATGAATGGTTTTAGATGGATTTGAACAGGTTTAAATGGGTTTGAACAGGTTTCTAATGAAGCAATGAAGTTTTCAAAACTGCTTCGCCAATTGGAGACCAAGCCCCCTACATTAAAAGACACGTTTGTGTCTGACGTCTGTGCTTGGAGGCTTGCAATATTCATGTTAACAGACTAGCTAGAAATATAACATCAAAATGGGGTTTAAATTAAGGCTTAATATGATGAATATGATGAATATGATTAATATGATTAATATGATTAATCTTAATATGCAAAACTGAGGTTACTGAGCTGAAAACTGGAAAATATAAGGCGGCATGCCATCTACAATAAATTACAATAATTTGGAAAACAACTAATGCAATATAGTAAATGGCATGCATTTATATAGCACCTTTTTGCACCCTTCTCGGGCACCCAAATCGCTTTACATCTTGTTTCCACTCTCCCCATTCACTCCTGGGGCAGACAGAGAGGGGCTGCCATTCACTGCAGGTAAGGTGGGTTAACTGTCCTGCCCAAGAACACAATAACAGCATGAACAGGGCAGAGCGGGATTTGAACCGCCAACCTTCTGGTTATAGGACAACTGCATTGAGCCACTGCGGTGGCTCAATAGTTATTAAACATGGATCAATACAAGAAAGAAGACGTGATGTATGATTATAATGTTACAAACGGGACTGAACCAACCTGATGGAGCATGACTCCGAGAAGAAGAAAGAAAATAAAAGCTCACAAATATATTACAGACTGAACAAAAAATAAAGTAGTGAAAAATTGGTTTTATTTAGTCTCACCTTTGCAAAGTGAAGCAGAATCATCAGCAGCACAATTATTACCACTGTTCCACAAACGTCGCTCAATAAAACTGTTTTCATTGGACACAGCTGTAATAAATGTAAGTCTGTTAGCATCAGGCTCATCATAAAACATCAGAGTTTGTGTTTTTGACCAGTTACTGTCCATAGCACTGGATCATTCCTGGACAATTAAAACCACCAAAACAAATAAAAGTCTGAGGTGTTGTATCTTCATAAAGCAGTGTCTCATCCAGTGTTTTACCATTAGACTGTAAATATTAATATTACTCACATTTGACTGAGATCCAACTCTCTGGAGAAGTCCAGATCCGTGGAGATCTTTGGCCTTGTTCTTGTGCCTCACATTTATAAAAACCCTGGTCAGACTTGGACACTGCAGAGATGTTGAACTCAGTTTAGGTTCCATTTTGGATTAGTTTTCCATTTTTATAGAAAAGGACAGAAGAAAGAGCAGTAGATGTTTTCAGTTTACAGCCGAGAGAAACAGGTCGTCCCTCAGTCACAGGATGAACAGGACTCACAAGGACAACATCACCTGTGAAAAGTCAGACTTGTACTATTACATTATCACAGCAATAAAAATAATATGATGGTGTAGTAATCTATTATATGAAAAATGAAATGAAAAAACCTACTGTGAAAAGTGATGTTGAGGGCATTGCTCAGTTCTCCTGATCCAGACTCACACCAAAAAGTGCTGTGATCTGTCAGGACTCACTGTGAGAGACACTGGGGACTCAACATCTGCAAAACAACAAGTGCATAAATAATGAAGAATGAAAATAACATAAACACTTACAGTTTCTAAATATCTCTGAATGATTAGCAATAAATAAACATCCTACCTTTAGTCCAGACAAACTTGGGCTGACTGTATTCAGAGTAAAACAGTGGGCGTCCTCGTCCTGCTCTACACACAAACCCTGCTGTGTTGGTCTGGTGCTGAACGCTGAAGGAGTCCTGTTCAGTCCCATTACTGTGACCTGGGAGCAGCTCATATCTGTAAGAGTCTGATGAATGAGGAACAGCCTTGTACCAGTAAAAGGTCCATCCTGCAGACGGCTGTTTAACACCACAGCTCAGAGAGACAGAGACTCCAGGAGTCAGCCATGACGAAGACACAGACAGGACAGGCTGGAGTTTACCTGTTTGAACACTCATTAGATTTCATTTGTTAAATTACATAAAGGACTTTACAATTTATTTTGAACAAAAACGTTGTCCATACTCACTCAGTACGTCCAGTCTGGTCTCTCTGCTCCACAGTGTTGTGAGATCTGGAGCTCTTTCTCCTCTACATCTGTAGTGTCCACTGTCAGACTCAGTAACTCTGGAGATTGTATATTCTCTTGTTGTTTGATGTAGGACTGAACCGATCCTGCTCCACTGATACGTCCACTCAGTGTTTCCTCTGTCCTCAATCTCACCTGAGAGTGAGCCTCTCTCCAGAGAAGATCTCAGACCAGTTGGGAGACACTGTGGGTACTTTTAAAAATAACAAATATATCATCCTAACATAATATGAGATAATACCGTATATCTTTATACCTTTTTTAAAAATCCAACTTTAATAAATTATTTTTAATTTAATTCAACACAAACACTTTTATTTAGATCTACATATAAAAACATAACTATATTCACCAGTTTCTAAAACAGTGACAGTGTTACTTTCAGATGTGAGGATATATCCCATCCTCTGCAGGAGTACACACCTCCATCTGAGACTGACACCAGCTGAGTTTTCTTTCACTGTTCCCCTCTGAGAGTCAGAGTCTCACTTTTGTATAAATAAGTTATTGTTAATGTCACCTGCATATCTGGTTTGGATTGATGGCTGCTGGTCTGTGAGCAGAAACAAATAGAACTTCGAGAAAATGCAATGGTATGTTTGGTTTTAAGTGTTGAAGTGTAGTATAAGTGTGTTTTAAATGTGCTTTTAGTTATATGTCCAGGTTTCTGGCCAAAAAAGACCCCAGAGAAACAAACACACTAAAAGGTTCCGGTCAGACCAAGGCAGGGGAATGTGAGGGAAAACAAAGTGGGTTGTTGAATGGTTTAGGGGTTTCAGTGAGTACAAGTCTTTGGTTTTAGGGTTTGTAAATCGTATTTGTTTTTACATATGGTCTATGGTTTAGGCTTATTTCAAAGAGAATTCTAACATAGTTATTGTTAATAACTTTTAAGGGTTTTAATGTTTTTACCCAGTTATTTGAGCAGATGTTATAAACATTTTTGTTCTGCTGCTGGAGAGGACTGAACTCCACCAGCCTCCATTGCACTTTTTGCACATTGTGCACTTTGATATTTATTAGAAAAAGAAGCTTCTGTTTTCTGCTCATTATTACTTTTAATTCACAAACGTCCAGCCACTTCCCAGTCAGCCTACGTAACAAACCCCTTTAATTCCCCTTTATTTAATGGAAATTCAGTTGTTAGGGCTCTTCAAATGAGTTAAGGCAGAATTCTTCATCTTCCACAGACTGACTAATGGTAGAGTCTTATGGCAGTCAGAAAGAAGGAGTCCTTGTGTTGTTCTGTCCTGCAGCTCACTGATCTCAGACGTCCACTTGCTGTTCTCTCTTTTCCTCAGACTGTGGTCCCTGAACTAAAATGAGTTGGACATCCCTCCAACTCAGTTACATGAGCCTCGTTTCCACTGGAGCAGTATGGGGCAGGTCGGGTCAAAGGTATCTGACCCACCAGATGCACTTTGTCTTTAGAAGAGCGGCTAGTTTCCTTGTTTGATGTAAATCATCAAAAATAATGTAATAAACTGAAAAATTTAAAATTTATGATTTTTAGGCTCTGTAGGTGGTGTGTGGTTAAAAGTAACACAGTGTTAAAGAAGAAAATTAGAGATCAGAGATTATTATTATAGTAATTATTTAATTATTCATATTTACAAACATAAACATATGTACAAAATAATTTATAATCAACTTATTAAAATGAATGAATGAATAAATGGATGAATAAACGAATTAATGAATAAATGAATGAATTAATGACATTAATAATTGATTCTAGTCATTCTGGTGGCTCCTAGTCAACGTGCTGCCTCTGATACACCTCCTGTTCCAATAAAAGACAGACTAGTTATGCACGTTATAATTGAATTTTCAACAAAACAAGCTGGATCTTTAAAACTCTATCCTCTCTATAATATGACCCTGAAGTACACGTTTGAGACTGACTGAGGACTACACTCAGGGCTTAAAACAAGTCCCTTGTTATTTTTGTGACCTTTTAAACCACAATACAACATAATAATAATAAAAACATTTGACTTGTAGATGTGATGTGTGCTTTTGGACTTACATCCCTGCTCTCCTCTTGGGCCTGTATAATGGCGGCCACAATAAGGTTCACCAGAACAAACTGGGCTATTATTACTAAAGTAATAATGCACAGGGGCCAGCCAGGACAAGTAGGTTGCACAGTTTATGTCACCTGGTCAACACTTCCTCAAAGTATCCTTTAACAAATCAATGAAAAACTTAGACATCAAAAATCACGGTAGAATTAAAAATATTGTAGATTAATATATATATATATTTAGTAAATATTGGGTTACAAAGCAGACCAGGCTCACCTGAAACACAGTGAGCATCGACCACAGGATGGAGTCAAAGTTTATCCGTTTATGCACATCTTCTGTGGCAAAGATGAATTTCGATCCAAAGCATCCCCAGTAGACTTGAATAACAGAGACATAGTCAGTAAACCTGCACTCGTAGAACCTCTATCTCTCTATTCTGAGAAGTACTTGCCTGAAAACAAAAATGAAAAGCAGCAACAGGGACCAGAGTGGAATGGCATCTTTCATGGACTTTATTAGAACTAGAATTAGTTTCCTCAGGTTAGGATGGGACTTAATGAGGCGCACTAGACGCAGCAAACGAAAGACACGCAGCACCGCATCGAAACAGTTCCACTTGTTTCACAGATAACTCAGTTTATGACCAAAGACTCCGTGAGCCAACACATTCATACTGGTTTCAATCACAAAGAAGCTGAAGAAAGAGTAATCCAGAATCTGGTCGAACAAAAAATACAAGCGGAAAAGAGGAAGCAACCTTAACATTCCTTTAAGAACTGCCACACATTATAATGACTGTCTTTCAGAGTGATTGTATTTTGATCTCTCACTCAACAAAGTGTTTTATTATCCTTTAACAAATCAATGAAAAAACTTAGACATCAAAAATCCCGGTAAAATTAAAAATATTGTAGATTAATAAATGTAATAACAAAGTAGTAACTAGTAATGGCTCTCTAATTAAAACAAAAGTATGGCTTGTTCTCAGGCAACATCATGGCTGGCACTGCTGTGGAAATACAGTTACAGTAAATCAGCAAACATTTAGCCACATATAATCAATAAATTAAAAAATTCAGTGATTGGATTTTTGTGTTTTGTTGCATCCTATTATTTCGTTGAATGATAGGCCATCAACTGACTGAGAACAGGCTATACATCAGCTTAATATGTTTTTAATGTTTTCCATTTTTGCCAGTTACTTATTGTTGCTCTGTGCATTTCATGGCTCAGAAACAAAAGCCCCATCTGTTCAAAACGTCACAGCAAAAGAGATTATAATATTTTTCAGCAAAGTCAGGTCTGATGCAGACTTGAGGAAGTGTGAATAAAAGGCTCAATGGAGTCTGATTGAGAGCGTTACTGCAGCATTGGGGCACCCTTCACACATGTACCACTCGGAGGACAGGGCCATACATTTCTTGGCACGTGGAATACCATGACATCATTACACTTCAAGCTGTTTTGCAATGTTTATGTTGTTGAACTGATAACTTTGATTAGAAAACTTACACAACTGCAAACTATTGTGGAACGTTACTTACTATTTATTTAGCTGATGTTTTTATCCAAAGCGACTTACATTAAGCTTCAATTCACCAGTGTTACAGCTGGAACACCACTGGAGGCAAGGAGTGTCTTTCCCAAGGACACAACGACAGTATAAACCAGAGGTGGGGACTCGAGTCACATGACTTGACTCGAGTCTGACTCGAATCACAATTTTCGGACTTGCGACTAGCTTGATTAAAGTATGAAAATGACTTGACTTGACTTTGACTTGAAAAAGTTACTTGAGACTTGACTTGACTTGAAGTGGAAGACTCGACAATGACTTGAACCTATAAAAACAAACAGCAATAAAATGTATTAAAATATATAATTATTGTGACGTCAGCGCCACTAATCAGTGTCTGTGCCTTTGACGCTGCACAATTCAAACCGCCAAACATGGAAGACGCTAGTAATGTTGGTCGAGCTCCACAAATAGTCTTGTTTGGCTACAAGGACTTTGGACTGGACCGTGACAATAAAAAAAGATTTGCCAGATGCAAAATATGTAACTCCAGAATATCCGACACCACAACCACAACGTCAAATTTCATTCGACATTTCAAGAACCACAAGGAACGGTAAGAAATGCATCTCTTTCTAGTTAGTTTCACTTAGATCTATAACGATTACTAATGTAATGAATTTAGCTTTTATAATTCGGCATATTTTTTCTTACTAGAAAGCAACTAGAGCATTATCATTACTGATACGTCTCATAATTAACGTTATTGGGTAATTTGGCTATAACAGTAACAGTACTGTGTGTGGAAACTAAAAGGCTTATACCATACTGCGTGACAGGCTAACATGGAGGCTAGCACCTTATCACTAGCACCTACAGAGTTTCTTTTTTTTTGGTACAGACAAGAAATAATTACAGCACAATTACATATTAGGCAGTTTATCAGTCACAATAATTAATTTATAAGGTTATTATTAGCCCTTATGCTTAACCCTCTTAGCGCCAAAGTCGCAAATTGCAACTTAACTGGAAAAACAGCCGCTACTTCTGGTTTATGTGCTAAATTATGCTTCCACTCCCTTCCACCAGATGCCAGACATCCTTTAGTTTGTGGCTAGTCTACTATTACCATGTGTGTTGCCATTAAAACATTTGTAGAAGACTTCAAACTCGCATGTCAGAGTATTCACAATCTAACTTATGGTCTCAGTGGGACTGTCAGGACCGGCGCAATAGAAGCCTCATTCTCTACACTCGAGCTTGTAAACGCTAAAATGACAAATAAAAAAAACACCTGTGATGAAGCTTTGGCTTTAGTAATGGCTGACTCTGGCCGCGATAGTGACAAGGAGTTTGTGAATAATGCGGTCTCTATTGACAGCTGTTTGGGACAAATACGTGTTGTTCATTTTGAAACTTTACCCAGTCGAGGAGAGAATGGGCTAAACCGAGTCAGCGCGAATCAACGCAGTGATACTAATAAAAGTGTATGTGGCATGGCATAGTTGTAGATGTGCTGTGCCTCATTAGAGGCACAGCACATCTACAACTATGCCATTTGGATAAAAACAGATAAAGCTACTTCAACCAAACACCTACAGTACATGTTTTTATTTCTCAGATCTATTTTCATACGTTTTACTAGTTATGGTGTAATAGAAGTTGTTGTTGTACTGTAGTTTACTAATTTTGCTTTACAAGTTACTGTTATTAATAATTCAATTTCAGAAAAAGACAGAAAAAAGAAAAATATATTATCACATTTTAATTAGTCTGTATGTACTGTAAATAACATAACTGCAATATATAATGCCATGGTATGCCAATAGATGCATACACTTATTTCATTCATATATTTTGGGTCATACCTGACATTTTTCTAGTTTAGAGAACTACTCTATTTCTTATCATTTTCAAATCACACAGATCTCAGAAATCTGTATTTTTAAAAATAAACCCTTGCGCCTAAAGACAAGACATTAAAAAGAAAAGAGTTTTACATTCTAACAGTAACTTGCATAAAAGTATTTACATTTCTGTAAAAACATATGAAACTGTGTGAATGCTGGAACCAAACTTTATGTGAATACGTATACGAATCAGTAAATTATCATTTTTAAATTAATTTATATTTTCCTTAAATTGCAGTATTTTAAAAAATAAAGAATGTTTATGCATACAAAAATATATATATATATATTTATTTTTGTTTTAATGTGTACAGTTAATGTTCACAGTTTTCCTAATTTTTTAATCCATGCAGATATGATGAATATCTCAAATCCAAGATACACTGCAGCGATCTACAGCAGCCATGCATGTCACAGTTCATTGTGCCCCAGTCTACTACATATCCAGTCAACCATCCTCGTCAAAGGCCATTACAGAAGCAATAATATCTGATCTGATCATTAATTGCAACATGCCCCTGTCTATCACTGACAACAGGCACTTCATTCACTTTCTCTCCATTATGGACACAAAATATACTGCAGTGAGCCGCAGAACCATCACCTCAAGACTTGACACTGTGGTGTCTGAGAGACAATCAAAACTAATAAGTGAAATGGCCACAGTTGAAAATCTGTCTGTCACAGTGGACATTTGGTCAGACAGAAGAATGAGAGGCTACCTTGGTGTCACCGCTCACTGGATGAACACTGCAGCAGATTACGTTGAAATCTCATCTACTAGCTTGCAACCGGTTCAAGGGGTCACATACAGGAGAGAGAATTTGTGAAGAATTTGAACAAATATGTGATCAGTATAAAATCAAACAAAAGATTGATCATATAATTTGTGACAATGCACCAAATATGAAGAAGGCATTCACCACATGTTTTCCCAGTTCAGCTGAAGCAGATGAGGATGATGACTGCCTGGATGATGCAGAACTTCGGAATGCCCTTCCAGTGGATGAAGAGGAGAAGCTGAATGAGACCTTGACCTCCAAAAGTCAGCATAGACTACAGTGCTTTGCACACACACTACAATTGGTTGTTGGTGATGGTCTTAAAGAGACCAGGGCTGTTAGTTCGGCTCTGGCTAAAGCGTCGCGGATCAGTTCTCTGCTCCACACAAGTACTTCTTTTAAGGAGGAATTTGAGAAAGAATTTGGCCAACGTGGAGTCCCTGCTTCTGTTGTTACTCGATGGAATTCAACTTTCCGACAGCTGAAGTCCTTGCTTAGCTGTGACTACCAAACTTTGTGCAAGGTCTTGGACGTTAGAGGGCACAGAGAGACTATTTTCACTCTAAGAGAGTGGGCTCAGATTAAAGAACTGGTCAGCATTCTGAAGCCCTTTGCTGATGCCACTGATCTCACTCAGGGAGAAAGTTGTAACCATAAGTGCTGTGATTCCATGTGTTCTCTCTCTCAACAATCACTTGGAAAACCAGAAAGAAGGAACACAATACTTGGTCAACCTAATCCACAGTCTTCAAAGATCACTGCAGAGAAGATTCAAAGGCATCTTTGTATGTATGTAAAATGTCTCATACAGATCCCAATGAAGGAATCCTGCCATTCTCTGATCCTGTTTATGTCAAAGCAGCTGTTCTTGATCCAGCCTTTGGGGTTATGTGGATAGAGCATGATGTATTGGTTGATGACAAGCTGAAGGAGCAGTTGACCATGGAAGTAAAAAGTAAGTAATAGGCTAATTTTAGAATTAGACCCCATACTTGTAAATACTACATTATTAGTAGTATTTTATTTATTTATTTCAGAAATTGGAAGTGCTGCACAATAAAGTTTATTGTTTATCAAGACTGCAAACGTTTAATGGTTTATTGAATAAACCATTAAAAGTTTGCAGTCTTGATTTAAACACCAAAGTAATCTTATTCCTAAATGACAATGTTCAATGTACGATCACAGCAAACAAAAAAAATTGCATTGGCACTACTGCTGGCCCAGAGAGCAGTTAATTTGTAATATGTATGAATTAAAATGAGACCTTAAATCATTTATTAAGTTTCTGACTGCTTAAAAAATCTTTTAAATTAAATATATTTTAATAGACTACATCAATTAACATTTTGTCAGAACATTTATTAAATGACATAAAACTTATTTTTATTGTCTATTTAGAAAAAAATTATGATGCTTAATGTATCCAGAATCATGCAACTCTAGAATTTTGTGTATGCTTATTTGTATTTTACATTTTTGTGTTTTAGATCTGATTCTCCAGGAGGCAGAGCGTACCAATATAAAACAGACAGATCATGGAGATGAAGAAGAGCAAATCAAAGGGGATGAAACTGGGCTGTTCTTATACCACAAAAAGCAAAAGAAATCTACTCATTTCAGCCCTGCTGCCCAGCTCAACCATTACCTGGACAATTGTGATGGCCAGAACTGCCTTTTGTTTTGGGGAATGAACAAGGAGAAAATGCCTTCACTTTTCCAAATTGCAATGAGGGTATTAGCTGTGCCTGCTTCAAGTGCACCTGTTGAGCGTGTGTTCAGTCATGGGGATTATTATGAGGCCCCATCGTTCACAACTTAGTCCCATTGTCTTGGCAAATCTTATTTTCTGTAAATGCAACAAATTTTAGACTGTTTCAATTAAACTGAATTAGACAGATTGGATTATACATCTTAGACTCTAAATGTTTTGTGTAAATAACAATTTATTTTATTTTCAGATATTAATGTAGCACAGATGTTTACAAATTCATCATTTCTGTGCAAAAATAAATTTGTATTGGAAAAAATTACCTCTTTTTATTTTAGTACTTGACTTGAATTGACTTGAATTGACTTGAAACTTATCAGGACTCGACTTGACTTGCTTAGGGTGAACCCATGACTTGACTTGACTTGCTTGATTTATCTGAACTGTGACTTGAGACTTGACTCGAGACTTGATGGTTAAGACTTGAGACTTGCTTGGACTTGACCATGTGTGACTTGTCCCCACCTCTGGTATAAACTGTGAAGAGAGCGGGAATCGAACCACCAGGGACAACCGCTCTACCACTGAGCCACTAAGCCCCACTTCTGCCACAGTCATTTTCTAAAAACATCCACTTGCTCGGGTGGGTTTTCTTTGGGTACTCACTAAAGCCCCACTAACATCAAAAACATGCTGGATGCCCCTGGTGGAGAATGCAGATAAGGAATAACTGCTATAAATGTTTACAGCTGCACTATGTACATTGATGGAGCAATAACAGTCGTTAGGAATACATGTTTTAGAGCCAGTGCACAGGCAAAGCTATGATTGTGTGCTAGAATTTTCTTTTGTGTTGTGGATGTGGGCTTGTTCTTGAGTTTGTCTACCATCAAAATGCCGCTCCAGTTGTCTCCTGTGCACAGTATGTAGAGCGTCAGGAGGGCACTGCCAAAGTTTTGAAAGTTGTAGTAGGGACTCAAGCCGACACATGGATACTCTGGAGTACACTCTAGTCACGAGAAAGATCGATATAACAATCAATATATGATAATAATATAAACAATATACACATTATATTAACAATGTTTTAAATACATACGACAAACACAATATGTTTATAATAATATATGTACTGTGCTAGTGTTTTTGACTGACCAAGTGACGCAGCATAAACTTCACTGCTCATAAAAGGAACTGTGAATCAACAAAGTTTAGAAGACTTACAGGGTAATGGTCCTCTTTGCGAAGCCCTCTACAGACCACACCATAATCTCCTGATCCCAGCCATTCTGTGACCAAGTCATTAAACCCTGCACACAAAAAACTATAAGACGTTAATGTGCTGACTAACATAGTAAAAATAACTATTAAAAACTCTTTCTTCTCCTGTAAGACCAGACGCCTGAGTCTACACAAAAGACTAAACAGCCCAACAGTGAGCACAGTGTTGTCACCAGGATCAGTGAAGAGTGGATGTGATCTGTGTCGTGTCTGACCTGTCTGTGACGGGCGAGTGAACTCTGACCAAGTCTTAGACAAGCTGGTCTTGACGTTTTGCAGTTTTGATGTCAAAAACTTTTTGATCTTTGGGATTAGTTGTAAATTTTTCCAAAATACAACTATTCATTTTGCTTGTACTTTAACATATAGCTTAGTTTTAACAAATTTTATCAAATTTAAACACTTTCAATAAACCAAAACAACATATAACACTTTGTCTATTAACACATTAACACAACTGCAAAATGGCGGATCAGCACGTGACTCTAGTGGTAATTACACTTGCACATGAACCTTAAATTAATATGTGCGTAACTTGTACATTAGGTGCTTTAAGATTCACTACATGTACATAAATCTACAATAAATCAATGGTAAAGACACATGTAACTAAAAGTACACCCGCTTTCTCTCCACGGTGCTAGCTTGCAAACCTCCGCTAGCTTAGCATAAATTAGCTACAGTGTTTCTGTAACTGTGCATTTACACAGATACATTTCGGAAGTTTCATCCCAACACTTGTACTGTTTTCATGTGATTTCACAAACTTCACACCAACCTGAGAAAAGAATACAAGAGATAGATGACTTCATCTTCTGCTTCATTTGACTGCAGGGTTTATTCTGCAGTTCTGCCCCTTGGATTCCTAACCCCGTTGTTGGTGCGCCCCTTGTGACACTCCAAAGTATTGTATTATACAGTTAACGATCTTGTTAACACATCTCAAAATTAATTTATATCTGTTTTTAACCATTTTTCTCAAGTATATTGAAACAATGTATTACTATGAGCCTTACATATGGCACAGAGTCTGATGATACATTTAACTCTAAAAAGAGCAATGTCATGGTTGTTTGAAGCAAAGATGTTAAGACATTACTGCCTTTACATTACACTGCCTTTGATCTGTGTGACAACCCTCTTGTGACATGCAAAGAAATCAGATACCTTGGTCACTTTTTAACAGATGTGTGACTGATGACAGCGATGTTCAGAGACAGTGTGTAAACTCTATGCACAGTTCAATTTCTTGATTCATAAGGACATACAGATAGTGTTTGAGAGGTAACAAACATGTCTACAGCAGTGTAGGTAAGTGCACCTAGAGAATCTGGTTTAAAGCTGATAAATGAAGACTTATCCACTGCTGCATGAGAACTAAAGATAATGTTTCAAGAGAAAGTGACTGACAAACCTGTCCTGGGAGAAGACCAAGGGCTTGA
This sequence comes from Neodontobutis hainanensis, assembly GCA_024349245.1. NCBI lineage: Eukaryota > Metazoa > Chordata > Actinopteri > Gobiiformes > Odontobutidae > Neodontobutis > Neodontobutis hainanensis. Next base: position 42,980 of record JALDNG010001402.1, read on the forward strand.
GGGTCATTTATCCTCTTTGGAGTCCCCTGGAGACTCGAGGATGTAGTTGTAGTCTTTGGCCACCTTTACTGTGTGGACATGTTAGGGCTGTAATAATAAAAAAACATTATTAATAGTATTATTATGTTGTTGTTTCACTGTGTTGATAATGTTGCATAAATATTCCTTATTCACACATCTAATAATGCATAGAGGTATGCAGCAAAGCATTTGTGAAGCCACAACTTTGCACAACCTTGAGGCGGATGGGCTACAACAGCAAAAGACCCCACCTTTCTAAAGGGCAAAAGTCAGGGTCAATTACACTAAATTAAAACACTAAATAAATATAACAATTGCCTGTATAAATTAAATGTACTCTTAAATTTTGACATTGCAAATAAGTACTTTAATCACATAACATCACTTGAGCACATGACGTGGGGGCTGGGCATAGATGGTGTGGGGCTGGGCATAGATGGTGTGGGGCTGGGCATAGGTGGTGTGGGGACCACATTTGTCACAAAATGTGCTTATTTTTTTACTTCTGTAAGCACATGACGTGGGGATGGGCAGAGGTGGTGTGGAGACCACAAGCTTTGTGGCTTTGCCTCGGTAAACTTCTTGTGAATGCTTTGCTAATATTTATCTGCAGTTCACTGCAATGTTTTGGTGTAAAGCAGGAACACAATTATTAACACAAACACAAAAGACACAAAATAATACAATGAAGTAATGTTTTAGTTTGTTCATGTCTGTTCTCACCTTGATCACTGTCCTCAGTTGGTTGCTACTTGCTCCCAACACATCCCTTTAACTCTAGCAAGTTTCTTTTCCTCAGTCCACTCCAGGACAGCCTTAATGATGGTCAGGAGGGCTCAGGAGCCAAGCACAGCAACGTCCTCCTCCCAGTTAGGCTGCACACCTACTGTCGCCAGCAACTCTGAACAAAACGGTACATGTTTCAAATGGGTATCACACTCAGGGTGTTTAGTCCTGACATTTAGAAGTTTTAGAGTAACAGGATCTACTCGGTTGCCTGTGTGAATGTGTTTAATGTACCCTGAACGTGTAAATGATTGTTATTAATGAAAGTGAAGTGGACCTGACTGTTGTACCGTGTCGGGGTTAGGTCATAATCAAGCGCCTCTCATGGAAACTCCTAAATGGTCTTTAAATACGGCAAAATACAGCAAAATACAGCGAAATACAGCAATATACCGCCATCCACCAGAGGGCACGACTTTACAAGTGTAAAAATCATGTTTACAGCCTGGTACAAAAGATGGCTCCGGTCTCTAGAGCTTCTAAAGTTTTTAATTCGGGACAACTCTTAATTTTAATTTTTGATTAATATGTTTATGCTATCTGAAAACCATTGTTTTACTATGGCGTAAAGCCGAAAAGCCCGGATGTAGCTGCCATTTTATTGCCCTGTCATAATGACAGTACTGGTAAATACAAGACCAATCGGCCGATAACCTCTATGGTCATAATACACTCCACAGAACAGATACATCCTATTCATCAATAGGTAGGAGTGGCTAGATTAAGACAGTTGTTACTGCTTAGACACAAGTCTTTGTAAACCAAGTAACAAGATATACAGTCCATGTGAAATAGAAAAGAATAAACTCACGGTGATCGTGTAACTGGTCAAAAGAGGATTTGCAAATACTAAAGAATGCTATTAGCCGGAGGAGGAGAAGCAAACGATCCTCCATGACATGGATCACAAGAAGCCAGAAAGGTCTTGGCTTTTAACAGACTCTTGCTGTCTCTTTGTAGATTCATCCAGGTTTTCATCTAAAACATGGAGCAGAGAACACAAATAGACAGTGGGGTATTTTAGTTATATTAACTAATAACAGTTCAGTGGCTGTTGTATGAATTGGTTTAATAAATTCAAACCAATCAAGGTGTGCTTCATTTGTAAAACTGGAGGTGGGGAGACACAGAGAATATTTAGGGGAAGAATCAAGATGGAAAAAAAGGAAAAGGAAAATGATTGTTATGAAGACTACATTATAGCTTTTTGTATATAAATGATGCCATTTTAACAAACTAATGGGCATATTCTAAAGACTGAGTTATAGTTCAGTTAAACATGTTTAAAAACAGGTCACATTAACTTTTACCCACAAATTATTTCTATAAACTGTGGTTTGATTGACCTCAGAAACATTGTAAATACATTTATTTGTGACCACATGTTACACTGTGTTTTTACTGTTCAGGCTAGTTGTAGCTAGTTGTAGCATTGGATAACTATTTTAAATTAAGTTAGATAGGTTAAAAAAGGAGATTGGCTTAAACCAAATAACTCATTTAACTCAATAGATAAGAATGAGAATCCAGTCTGACAGGCACTAGGACCCAATACCTGGTCAGTGAGCTGAGGCCACAGATATGGAACATAAATATGAGTTTGTTCAGGGCCTAAACACAAGGCCAGATAAAAGAGATGCAGTAAGTTTATCCTTTTTTGTCTTCTTCATAATAGATAATACACAGATCCTCTTTAATGTAGTAATATCTGCATATTACCCTTGACTCAGTGCCTAATTTGTGGGTAAAAGTTAATGTGACCTGTTTTTAAACATGTTTAACTGAACTATAACTCAGTCTTTAGAATATGCCCATTAGTTTGTTAAAATGGCATTATTTATATACAAAAAGCTATAATGTAGTCTTCATAACAATCATTTTCCTTTTCCTTTTTTCCATCTTGATTCTTCCCTAAATATTCTCTGTGTCTCCCCACCTCCAGTTTTACAAATGAAGCACACCTTGATTGGTTTGAATTTATTAAACCAATTCATACAACAGCCACTGAACTGTTATTAGTTAATATAACTAAAATACCCCACTGTCTATTTGTGTTCTCTGCTCCATGTTTTAGATGAAAACCTGGATGAATCTACAAAGAGACAGCAAGAGTCTGTTAAAAAGCCAAGACCTTTCTGGCTTCTTGTGATCCATGTCATGGAGGATCGTTTGCTTCTCCTCCTCCGGCTAATAGCATTCTTTAGTATTTGCAAATCCTCTTTTGACCAGTTACACGATCACCGTGAGTTTATTCTTTTCTATTTCACATGGACTGTATATCTTGTTACTTGGTTTACAAAGACTTGTGTCTAAGCAGTAACAACTGTCTTAATCTAGCCACTCCTACCTATTGATGAATAGGATGTATCTGTTCTGTGGAGTGTATTATGACCATAGAGGTTATCGGCCGATTGGTCTTGTATTTACCAGTACTGTCATTATGACAGGGCAATAAAATGGCAGCTACATCCGGGCTTTTCGGCTTTACGCCATAGTAAAACAATGGTTTTCAGATAGCATAAACATATTAATCAAAAATTAAAATTAAGAGTTGTCCCGAATTAAAAACTTTAGAAGCTCTAGAGACCGGAGCCATCTTTTGTACCAGGCTGTAAACATGATTTTTACACTTGTAAAGTCGTGCCCTCTGGTGGATGGCGGTATATTGCTGTATTTCGCTGTATTTTGCTGTATTTTGCCGTATTTAAAGACCATTTAGGAGTTTCCATGAGAGACGCTTGATTATGACTAACCCGACGGTACAACAGTCAGGTCCACTTCACTTTCATTAATAACAATCATTTACACGTTCAGGGTACATTAAACACATTCACACAGGCAACCGAGTAGATCCTGTTACTCTAAAACTTCTAAATGTCAGGACTAAACACCCTGAGTGTGATACCCATTTGAAACATGTACCGTTTTGTTCAGAGTTGCTGGCGACAGTAGGTGTGCAGCCTAACTGGGAGGAGGACGTTGCTGTGCTTGGCTCCTGAGCCCTCCTGACCATCATTAAGGCTGTCCTGGAGTGGACTGAGGAAAAGAAACTTGCTAGAGTTAAAGGGATGTGTTGGGAGCAAGTAGCAACCAACTGAGGACAGTGATCAAGGTGAGAACAGACATGAACAAACTAAAACATTACTTCATTGTATTATTTTGTGTCTGTTTTGTGTTTGTGTTAATAATTGTGTTCCTGCTTTACCAAAACATTGCAGTGAACTGCAGATAAATATTAGCAAAGCATTCACAAGAAGTTTACCGAGGCAAAGCCACAAAGCTTGTGGTCTCCACACCACCTCTGCCCATCCCCACGTCATGTGCTTACAGAAGTAAAAATAAGCACATTTTGTGACAAATGTGGTCCCCACACCATCTATGCCCAGCCCCCACACCATCTATGCCCAGCCCCACGTCATGTGCTCAAGTGATGTTATGTGATTAAAGTACTTATTTGCAATGTCAAAATTTAAGAGTACATTTAATTTATACAGGCAATTGTTATATTTATTTAGTGTTTTAATTTAGTGTAATTGACCCTGACTTTTGCCCTTTAGAAAGGTGGGGTCTTTTGCTGTTGTAGCCCATCCGCCTCAAGGTTGTGCAAAGTTGTGGCTTCACAAATGCTTTGCTGCATACCTCTATGCATTATTAGATGTGTGAATAAGGAATATTTATGCAACATTATCAACACAGTGAAACAACAACATAATAATACTATTAATAATGTTTTTTTTATTATTACAGCCCTAACATGTCCACACAGTAAAGGTGGCCAAAGACTACAACTACATCCCTCGAGTCTCCAGGGGGACTCCAAAGAGGATAAATGACCCTCAAGCCCTTGGTCTTCTCCCAGGACAGGTTTGTCAGTCACTTTCTCTTGAAACATTATCTTTAGTTCTCATGCAGCAGTGGATAAGTCTTCATTTATCAGCTTTAAACCAGATTCTCTAGGTACACTGCTGTAGACATGTTTGTTACCTCTCAAACACTATCTGTATGTCCTTATGAATCAAGAAATTGACCTGTGCATAGAGTTTACACACTGTCTCTGAACATCGCTGTCATCAGTCACACATCTGTTAAAAAGTGACCAAGGTATCTGATTTCTTTGCATGTCACAAGAGGGTTGTCACACAGATCAAAGGCAGTGTAATGTAAAGGCAGTAATGTCTTAACATCTTTGCTTCAAACAACCATGACATTGCTCTTTTTAGAGTTAAATGTATCATCAGACTCTGTGCCATATGTAAGGCTCATAGTAATACATTGTTTCAATATACTTGAGAAAAATGGTTAAAAACAGATATAAATTTATTTTGAGATGTGTTAACAAGATGCGTTAACTGTATAATACAATACTTTGGAGTGTCACAAGGGGGCGCACCAACAACGGGGTTAGGAATCCAAGGGGCAGAACTGCAGAATAAACCCTGCAGTCAAATGAAGCAGAAGATGAAGTCATCTATCTCTTGTATTCTTTTCTCAGGTTGGTGTGAAGTTTGTGAAATCACATGAAAACAGTACAAGTGTTGGGATGAAACTTCCGAAATGTATCTGTGTAAATGCACAGTTACAGAAACACTGTAGCTAATTTATGCTAAGCTAGCGGAGGTTTGCAAACTAGCACCGTGGAGAGAAAGCGCGGGTGTACTTTTAGTTACATGTGTCTTTACCATTGATTTATTGTAGATTTATGTACATGTAGTGAATCTTAAAGCACCTAATGTACAAGTTACGCACATATTAATTTAAGGTTCATGTGCAAGTGTAATTACCACTAGAGTCACGTGCTGATCCGCCATTTTGCAGTTGTGTTAATGTGTTAATAGACAAAGTGTTATATGTTGTTTTGGTTTATTGAAAGTGTTTAAATTTGATAAAATTTGTTAAAACTAAGCTATATGTTAAAGTACAAGCAAAATGAATAGTTGTATTTTGGAAAAATTTACAACTAATCCCAAAGATCAAAAAGTTTTTGACATCAAAACTGCAAAACGTCAAGACCAGCTTGTCTAAGACTTGGTCAGAGTTCACTCGGCCGTCACAGACAGGTCAGACACGACACAGATCACATCCACTCTTCACTGATCCTGGTGACAACACTGTGCTCACTGTTGGGCTGTTTAGTCTTTTGTGTAGACTCAGGCGTCTGGTCTTACAGGAGAAGAAAGAGTTTTTAATAGTTATTTTTACTATGTTAGTCAGCACATTAACGTCTTATAGTTTTTGTGTGCAGGGTTTAATGACTTGGTCACAGAATGGCTGGGATCAGGAGATATGGTGTGGTCTGTAGAGGGCTTCGCAAAGAGGACCATTACCCTGTAAGTCTTCTAAACTTTGTTGATTCACAGTTCCTTTTATGAGCAGTGAAGTTTATGCTGCGTCACTTGGTCAGTCAAAAACACTAGCACAGTACATATATTATTATAAACATATTGTGTTTGTCGTATGTATTTAAAACATTGTTAATATAATGTGTATATTGTTTATATTATTATCATATATTGATTGTTATATCGATCTTTCTCGTGACTAGAGTGTACTCCAGAGTATCCATGTGTTGGCTTGAGTCCCTACTACAACTTTCAAAACTTTGGCAGTGCCCTCCTGACGCTCTACATACTGTGCACAGGAGACAACTGGAGCGGCATTTTGATGGTAGACAAACTCAAGAACAAGCCCACATCCACAACACAAAAGAAAATTCTAGCACACAATCATAGCTTTGCCTGTGCACTGGCTCTAAAACATGTATTCCTAACGACTGTTATTGCTCCATCAATGTACATAGTGCAGCTGTAAACATTTATAGCAGTTATTCCTTATCTGCATTCTCCACCAGGGGCATCCAGCATGTTTTTGATGTTAGTGGGGCTTTAGTGAGTACCCAAAGAAAACCCACCGAGCAAGTGGATGTTTTTAGAAAATGACTGTGGCAGAAGTGGGGCTTAGTGGCTCAGTGGTAGAGCGGTTGTCCCTGGTGGTTCGATTCCCTCTTCACAGTTTATACCAGAGGTGGGGACAAGTCACACATGGTCAAGTCCAAGCAAGTCTCAAGTCTTAACCATCAAGTCTCGAGTCAAGTCTCAAGTCACAGTTCAGATAAATCAAGCAAGTCAAGTCAAGTCATGGGTTCACCCTAAGCAAGTCAAGTCGAGTCCTGATAAGTTTCAAGTCAATTCAAGTCAATTCAAGTCAAGTACTAAAATAAAAAGAGGTAATTTTTTCCAATACAAATTTATTTTTGCACAGAAATGATGAATTTGTAAACATCTGTGCTACATTAATATCTGAAAATAAAATAAATTGTTATTTACACAAAACATTTAGAGTCTAAGATGTATAATCCAATCTGTCTAATTCAGTTTAATTGAAACAGTCTAAAATTTGTTGCATTTACAGAAAATAAGATTTGCCAAGACAATGGGACTAAGTTGTGAACGATGGGGCCTCATAATAATCCCCCCATGACTGAACACACGCTCAACAGGTGCACTTGAAGCAGGCACAGCTAATACCCTCATTGCAATTTGGAAAAGTGAAGGCATTTTCTCCTTGTTCATTCCCCAAAACAAAGGCAGTTCTGGCCATCACAATTGTCCAGGTAATGGTTGAGCTGGGCAGCAGGGCTGAAATGAGTAGATTTCTTTTGCTTTTTGTGGTATAAGAACAGCCCAGTTTCATCCCCTTTGATTTGCTCTTCTTCATCTCCATGATCTGTCTGTTTTATATTGGTACGCTCTGCCTCCTGGAGAATCAGATCTAAAACACAAAAATGTAAAATACAAATAAGCATACACAAAATTCTAGAGTTGCATGATTCTGGATACATTAAGCATCATATTTTTTTTTTCCTAAATAGACAATAAAAAATAAGTTTTATGTCATTTAATAAATGTTCTGACAAAATGTTAATTGATGTAGTCTATTAAAATATATTTAATTTAAAAGATTTTTAAGCAGTCAGAAACTTAATAAATGATTTAAGGTCTCATTTTAATTCATACATATTACAAATTAACTGCTCTCTCTGGGCCAGCAGTAGTGCCAATGCAATTTTTTTTGTTTGCTGTGATCGTACATTGAACATTGTCATTTAGGAATAAGATTACTTTGGTGTTTAAATCAAGACTGCAAACTTTTAATGGTTTATTCAATAAACCATTAAACGTTTGCAGTCTTGATAAACAATAAACTTTATTGTGCAGCACTTCCAATTTCTGAAATAAATAAATAAAATACTACTAATAATGTAGTATTTACAAGTATGGGGTCTAATTCTAAAATTAGCCTATTACTTACTTTTTACTTCCATGGGCAACTGCTCCTTCAGCTTGTCATCAACCAATACATCATGCTCTATCCACATAACCCCAAAGGCTGGATCAAGAACAGCTGCTTTGACATAAACAGGATCAGAGAATGGCAGGATTCCTTCATTGGGATCTGTATGAGACATTTTTACATTGACAAAGATGCCTTTGAATCTTCTCTGCAGTGATCTTTGAAGACTGTGGATTAGGTTGACCAAGTATTGTGTTCCTTCTTTCTGGTTTTCCAAGTGATTGTTGAGAGAGAGAACACATGGAATCACAGCACTTATGGTTACAACTTTCTCTCCCTGAGTGAGATCAGTGGCATCAGCAAAGGGCTTCAGAATGCTGACCAGTTCTTTAATCTGAGCCCACTCTCTTAGAGTGAAAATAGTCTCTCTGTGCCCTCTAACGTCCAAGACCTTGCACAAAGTTTGGTAGTCACAGCTAAGCAAGGACTTCAGCTGTCGGAAAGTTGAATTCCATCGAGTAACAACAGAAGCAGGGACACCACGTTGGCCAAATTCTTTCTCAAATTCCTCCTTAAAAGAAGTACTTGTGTGGAGCAGAGAACTGATCCATGCGACGCTTTAGCCAGAGCCGAACTAACAGCCCTGGTCTCTTTAAGACCATCACCAACAACCAATTGTAGTGTGTGTGCAAAGCACTGTAGTCTATGCTGACTTTTGGAGGTCAAGGTCTCATTCAGCTTCTCCTCTTCATCCACTGGAAGGGCATTCCGAAGTTCTGCATCATCCAGGCAGTCATCATCCTCATCTGCTTCAGCTGAACTGGGAAAACATGTGGTGAATGCCTTCTTCATATTTGGTGCATTGTCACAAATTATATGATCAATCTTTTGTTTGATTTTATACTGATCACATATTTGTTCAAATTCTTCACAAATTCTCTCTCCTGTATGTGACCCCTTGAACCGGTTGCAAGCTAGTAGATGAGATTTCAACGTAATCTGCTGCAGTGTTCATCCAGTGAGCGGTGACACCAAGGTAGCCTCTCATTCTTCTGTCTGACCAAATGTCCACTGTGACAGACAGATTTTCAACTGTGGCCATTTCACTTATTAGTTTTGATTGTCTCTCAGACACCACAGTGTCAAGTCTTGAGGTGATGGTTCTCTCACTGCAGTATATTTTGTGTCCATAATGGAGAGAAAGTGAATGAAGTGCCTGTTGTCAGTGATAGACAGGGGCATGTTGCAATTAATGATCAGATCAGATATTATTGCTTCTGTAATGGCCTTTTGACGAGGATGGTTGACTGGATATGTAGTAGACTGGGGCACAATGAACTGTGACATGCATGGCTGCTGTAGATCGCTGCAGTGTATCTTGGATTTGAGATATTCATCATATCTGCATGGATTAGGGAAAATTAGGGAAAACTGTGAACATTAACTGTACACATTAAAACAAAAATAAATATATATATATTTTTGTATGCAAACATTCTTTATTTTTAAAATACTGCAATTTAAGGAAAATATAAATTAATTTAAAAATGATAATTTACTGATTCGTATACGTATTCACATAAAGTTTGGTTCCAGCATTCACACAGTTTCATATGTTTTTACAGAAATGTAAATACTTTTATGCAAGTTACTGTTAGAATGTAAAACTCTTTTTCTTTTTAATGTCTTGTCTTTAGGCGCAAGGGTTTATTTTTAAAAATACAGATTTCTGAGATCTGTGTGATTTGAAAATGATAAGAAATAGAGTACTTCTCTAAACTAGAAAAGTGTATGCATCTATTGTCATACCATGGCATTATATATTGCAGTTATGTTATTTACAGTACATACAGACTAATTAAAATGTTATAATATATTTTTCTTTTTTCTGTCTTTTTCTGAAATTGAATTATTAATAACAGTAACCTGTAAAGCAAAATTAGTAAACTACAGTACAACAACAACTTCTATTACACCATAACTAGTAAAACGTATGAAAATAGATCTGAGAAATAAAAACATGTACTGTAGGTGTTTGGTTGAAGTAGCTTTATCTGTTTTTATCCAAATGGCATAGTTGTAGATGTGCTGTGCCTCTAATGAGGCACAGCACATCTACAACTACAACCATGCCACATACACTTTTATTAGTATCACTGCGTTGATCTGCGCGATTCGCGCTGACTGGTTTAGCCCATTCTCTCCTCGACTGGGTAAAGTTTCAAAATGAACAACACGTATTTGTCCCAAACAGCTGTCAATAGAGACCGCATTATTCACAAACTCCTTGTCACTATCGCGGAGTCAGCCATTACTAAAGCCAAAGCTTCATCACAGGTGTTTTTATTTGTCATTTTAGCGTTTACAAGCTCGAGTGTAGAGAATGAGGCTTCTATTGCGCCGGTCCTGACAGTCCCACTGAGACCATAAGTTAGATTGTGAATACTCTGACATGCGAGTTTGAAGTCTTCTACAAATGTTTTAATGGCAACACACATGGTAATAGTAGACTAGCCACAAACTAAAGGATGTCTGGCATCTGGTGGAAGGGAGTGGAAGCATAATTTAGCACATAAACCGAAGTAGCGGCTGTTTTTTCCAGTTAAGTTGCAATTTTGCGACTTTGGCGCTAAGAGGGTTAAGCATAAGGGCTAATAATAACCTTATAAATTAATTATTGTGACTGATAAACTGCCTAATATGTAATTGTGCTGTAATTATTTCTTGTCTGTACCAAAAAAAAAGAAACTCTGTAGGTGCTAGTGATAAGGTGCTAGCCTCCATGTTAGCCTGTCACGCAGTATGGTATAAGCCTTTAGTTTCACACACAGTCCACAGACACTTTTAATACAGACATTATAGACTACATGTAATAAATTCATAATGTCTATCAACATTATTATTCAGGCTACGTTACTGTTATAGCCAAATTACCCAATAACGTTAATTATGAGACGTATCAGTAATGATAATGCTCTAGTTGCTTTCTAGTAAGAAAAAATATGCCGAATTATAAAAGCTAAATTCATTACATTAGTAATCGTTATAGATCTAAGTGAAACTAACTAGAAAGAGATGCATTTCTTACCGTTCCTTGTGGTTCTTGAAATGTCGAATGAAATTTGACGTTGTGGTTGTGGTGTCGGATATTCTGGAGTTGCATATTTTGCATCTGGCAAATCTTTTTTATTGTCACGGTCCAGTCCAAAGTCCTTGTAGCCAAACAAGACTATTTGTGGAGCTCGACCAACATTACTAGCGTCTTCCATGTTTGGCGCGGTTTGAATTGTGCAGCGTCAAAGGCACAGACACTGATTAGTGGCGCTGACGTCACAATAATTATATATTTTTAATACATTTTATTGCTGTTTGTTTTTTATAGGTTCAAGTCATTGTCGAGTCTTCCACTTCAAGTCAAGTCAAGTCTCAAGTAACTTTTTCTCAAGTCAAAGTCAAGTCAAGTCATTTTCATACTTTAATCAAGCAAGTCGCAAGTCCCGAAAATTGTGACTCGAGTCAGACTCGAGTCAAGTCATGTGACTCGAGTCCCCCACCTCTGGTTTATACTGTCGTTGTGTCCTTGGGAAAGACACTCCTTGCCTCCAGTGGTGTTCCAGCTGTAACACTGGTGAATTGAAGCTTAATGTAAGTCGCTTTGGATAAAAACATCAGCTAAATAAATAGTAAGTAACGTTCCACAATAGTTTGCAGTTGTGTAAGTTTTCTAATCAAAGTTATCAGTTCAACAACATAAACATTGCAAAAACAGCTTGAAGTGTAATGATGTCATGGTATTCCACGTGCCAAGAAATGTATGGCCCTGTCCTCCGAGTGGTACATGTGTGAAGGGTGCCCCAATGCTGCAGTAACGCTCTCTATCAGACTCCATTGAACCTTTTATTCACACTTCCTCAAGTCTGCATCAGACCTGACTTTGCTGAAAAATATTATAATCTCTTTTGCTGTGACGTTTTGAACAGATGGGGCTTTTGTTTCTGAGCCATGAAATGCACAGAGCAACAATAAGTAACTGGCAAAAATGGAAAACATTAAAAACATATTAAGCTGATGTATAGCCTGTTCTCAGTCAGTTGATGGCCTATCATTCAACGAAATAATAGGATGCAACAAAACACAAAAATCCAATCACTGAATTTTTTAATTTATTGATTATATGTGGCTAAATGTTTGCTGATTTACTGTAACTGTATTTCCACAGCAGTGCCAGCCATGATGTTGCCTGAGAACAAGCCATACTTTTGTTTTAATTAGAGAGCCATTACTAGTTACTACTTTGTTATTACATTTATTAATCTACAATATTTTTAATTTTACCGGGATTTTTGATGTCTAAGTTTTTTCATTGATTTGTTAAAGGATAATAAAACACATTGTTGAGTGAGAGATCAAAATACAATCACTCTGAAAGACAGTCATTATAATGTGTGGCAGTTCTTAAAGGAATGTTAAGGTTGCTTCCTCTTTTCCTCTTGTATTTTTGTTCGACCAGATTCTGGATTACTCTTTCTTCAGCTTCTTTGTGATTGAAACCAGTATGAATGTGTTGGCTCACGGAGTCTTTGGTCATAAACAGAGTTATCTGTGAAACAAGTGGAACTGTTTCGATGCGGTGCTGCGTGTCTTTCGTTTGCTGCGTCTAGTGCGCCTCATTAAGTCCCATCCTAACCTGAGGAAACTAATTCTAGTTCTAATAAAGTCCATGAAAGATGCCATTCCACTCTGGTCCCTGTTGCTGCTTTTCATTTTTGTTTTCAGGCAAGTACTTCTCAGAATAGAGAGATAGAGGTTCTACGAGTGCAGGTTTACTGACTATGTCTCTGTTATTCAAGTCTACTGGGGATGCACTGCTTTGGATCGAAATTCATCTTTGCCACAGAAGATGTGCATAAACGGATAAACTTTGACTCCATCCTGTGGTCGATGCTCACTGTGTTTCAGGTGAGCCTGGTCTGCTTTGTAACCCAATATTTACTAAATATATATATATTAATCTACAATATTTTTAATTCTACCGTGATTTTTGATGTCTAAGTTTTTTCATTGATTTGTTAAAGGATACTTTGAGGAAGTGTTGACCAGGTGACATAAACTGTGCAACCTACTTGTCCTGGGCTGGCCCCCTGTGCATTATTACTTTAGTAATAATAGCCCAGTTTGTTCTGGTGAACCTTATTGTGGCCGCCATTATACAGGCCCAAGAGGAGAGTAGGGATGTAAGTACAAAAGCACACATCACATCTACAAGTCAAATGTTTTTTTTATTATTATGTTGTATTGTGGTTTAAAAGGTCACAAAAATAACAAGGGACTTGTTTTAAGCTCTGAGTGTAGTCCTCAGTCAGTCTCAAACGTGTACTTCAGGGTCATATTATAGAGAGGATAGAGTTTTAAAGATCCAGCTTGTTTTGTTGAAAATTCAATTATAACGTGCATAACTAGCCTGTCTTTTATTGGAACAGGAGGTGTATCAGAGGCAGCACGTTGACTAGGAGCCACCAGAATGACTAGAATCAATTATTAATGTCATTAATTCATTCATTTATTCATTAATTCGTTTATTCATCCATTTATTCATTCATTCATTTTAATAAGTTGATTATAAATTATTTTGTACATATGTTTATGTTTGTAAATATGAATAATTAAATAATTACTATAATAATAATCTCTGATCTCTAATTTTCTTCTTTAACACTGTGTTACTTTTAACCACACACCACCTACAGAGCCTAAAAATCATAAATTTTAAATTTTTCAGTTTATTACATTCTTTTTGATGATTTACATCAAACAAGGAAACTAGCCGCTCTTCTAAAGACAAAGTGCATCTGGTGGGTCAGATACCTTTGACCCGACCTGCCCCATACTGCTCCAGTGGAAACGAGGCTCATGTAACTGAGTTGGAGGGATGTCCAACTCATTTTAGTTCAGGGACCACAGTCTGAGGAAAAGAGAGCAGCAAGTGGACGTCTGAGATCAGTGAGCTGCAGGACAGAACAACACAAGGACTCCTTCTTTCTGACTGCCATAAGACTCTACCATTAGTCAGTCTGTGGAAGATGAAGAATTCTGCCTTAACTCATTTGAAGAGCCCTAACAACTGAATTTCCATTAAATAAAGGGGAATTAAAGGGGTTTGTTACGTAGGCTGACTGGGAAGTGGCTGGGCGTTTGTGAATTAAAAGTAATAATGAGCAGAAAACAGAAGCTTCTTTTTCTAATAAATATCAAAGTGCACAATGTGAAAAAGTGCAATGGAGGCTGGTGGAGTTCAGTCCTCTCCAGCAGCAGAACAAAAATGTTTATAACATCTGCTCAAATAACTGGGTAAAAAACATTAAAACCCTTAAAAAGTTATTAACAATAACTATGTTAGAATTCTCTTTGAAATAAGCCTAAACCATAGACCATATGTAAAAACAAATACGATTTACAAACCCTAAAAACCAAAGACTTGTACTCACTGAAACCCCTAAACCATTCACAACCCACTTTGTTTTCCCTCACATTCCCCTGCCTTGGTCTGACCCGGAACCTTTTTAGTGTGTTTGTTTCTCTGGGGGTCTTTTTTTGGCCAGATACCTGGACATATAACTAAATGCACATTTAAAACACACTTATACTACACTTCAACACTTAAAACCAAACATACCATTGCACTTTTCTCGAAGTTCTATTTGTTTCTGCTCACAGACCAGCAGCCATCAATCCAAACCAGATATGCAGGTGACATTAACAATAACTTATTTATACAAAAGTGAGACTCTGACTCTCAGAGGGGAACAGTGAAAGAAAACTCAGCTGGTGTCAGTCTCAGATGGAGGTGTGTACTCCTGCAGAGGATGGGATATATCCTCACATCTGAAAGTAACATTGTCACTGTTTTAGAAACTGGTGAATATAGTTATGTTTTTATATGTAGATCTAAATAAAAGTGTTTGTGTTGAATTAAATTAAAAATAATTTATTAAAGTTGGATTTTTAAAAAAGGTATAAAGATATACGGTATTATCTCATATTATGTTAGGATGATATATTTGATATTTTTAAAAGTACCCACAGTGTCTCCCAACTGGTCTGAGATCTTCTCTGAGAGAGGCTCACTCTCAGGTGAGATTGAGGACAGAGGAAACACTGAGTGGACGTATCAGTGGAGCAGGATCGGTTCAGTCCTACATCAAACAACAAGAGAATATACAATCTCCAGAGTTACTGAGTCTGACAGTGGACACTACAGATGTAGAGGAGAAAGAGCTCCAGATCTCACAACACTGTGGAGCAGAGAGACCAGACTGGACGTACTGAGTGAGTATGGACAACGTTTTTGTTCAAAATAAATTGTAAAATCCTTTATGTAATTTAACAAATGAAATCTAATGAGTGTTCAAACAGGTAAACTCCAGCCTGTCCTGTCTGTGTCTTCGTCATGGCTGACTCCTGGAGTCTCTGTCTCTCTGAGCTGTGGTGTTAAACAGCCGTCTGCAGGATGGACCTTTTACTGGTACAAGGCTGTTCCTCATTCATCAGACTCTTACAGATATGAGCTGCTCCCAGGTCACAGTAATGGGACTGAACAGGACTCCTTCAGCGTTCAGCACCAGACCAACACAGCAGGGTTTGTGTGTAGAGCAGGACGAGGACGCCCACTGTTTTACTCTGAATACAGTCAGCCCAAGTTTGTCTGGACTAAAGGTAGGATGTTTATTTATTGCTAATCATTCAGAGATATTTAGAAACTGTAAGTGTTTATGTTATTTTCATTCTTCATTATTTATGCACTTGTTGTTTTGCAGATGTTGAGTCCCCAGTGTCTCTCACAGTGAGTCCTGACAGATCACAGCACTTTTTGGTGTGAGTCTGGATCAGGAGAACTGAGCAATGCCCTCAACATCACTTTTCACAGTAGGTTTTTCATTTCATTTTTCATATAATAGATTACTACACCATCATATTATTTTTATTGCTGTGATAATGTAATAGTACAAGTCTGACTTTTCACAGGTGATGTTGTCCTTGTGAGTCCTGTTCATCCTGTGACTGAGGGACGACCTGTTTCTCTCGGCTGTAAACTGAAAACATCTACTGCTCTTTCTTCTGTCCTTTTCTATAAAAATGGAAAACTAATCCAAAATGGACCCTAAACTGAGTTCAACATCTCTGCAGTGTCCAAGTCTGACCAGGGTTTTTATAAATGTGAGGCACAAGAACAAGGCCAAAGATCTCCACGGATCTGGACTTCTCCAGAGAGTTGGATCTCAGTCAAATGTGAGTAATATTAATATTTACAGTCTAATGGTAAAACACTGGATGAGACACTGCTTTATGAAGATACAACACCTCAGACTTTTATTTGTTTTGGTGGTTTTAATTGTCCAGGAATGATCCAGTGCTATGGATGGTAACTGGTCAAAAACACAAACTCTGATGTTTTTTGATGAGCCTGATGCTAACAGACTTACATTTATTACAGCTGTGTCCAATGGAAACAGTTTTATTGAGCGACGCGTTTGTGGAACAGTGGTAATAATTGTGCTGCTGATGATTCTGCTTCACTTTGCAAAAGGTGAGACTAAATAAAACCAATTTTTCACTACTTTATTTTTTGTTCAGTCTGTAATATATTTGTGAGCTTTTATTTTCTTTCTTCTTCTCGAGTCATGCTCCATCAGGTTGGTTCAGTCCCGTTTGTAACATTATAATCATACATCACGTCTTCTTTCTTGTATTGATCCATGTTTAATAACTATTGAGCCACCGCAGTGGCTCAATGCAGTTGTCCTATAACCAGAAGGTTGGCGGTTCAAATCCCGCTCTGCCCTGTTCATGCTGTTATTGTGTTCTTGGGCAGGACAGTTAACCCACCTTACCTGCAGTGAATGGCAGCCCTCTCTGTCTGCCCCAGGAGTGAATGGGGAGAGTGGAAACAAGATGTAAAGCGATTTGGGTGCCCGAGAAGGGTGCTATATAAATGCATGCCATTTACTATATTGCATTAGTTGTTTTCCAAATTATTGTAATTTATTGTAGATGGCATGCCGCCTTATATTTTCCAGTTTTCAGCTCAGTAACCTCAGTTTTGCATATTAAGATTAATCATATTAATCATATTCATCATATTCATCATATTCATCATATTAAGCCTTAATTTAAACCCCATTTTGATGTTATATTTCTAGCTAGTCTGTTAACATGAATATTGCAAGCCTCCAAGCACAGACGTCAGACACAAACGTGTCTTTTAATGTAGGGGGCTTGGTCTCCAAGTGGCGAAGCAGTTTTGAAAGCTTCATTGCTTCATTAGAAACCTGTTCAAACCCATTTAAACCTGTTCAAATCCATCTAAAACCATTCATTTTTATTCATTTGTTTCAGTCGTTTTAGATGGATTTGAACAGGTTTATCTTATGGGGCTAATGAACTGGTACCAGTTCGCGACCGCGCCCTACATCTTAAACCCATTCAAATCCAACTAAAGCCTGTTCAAATCCAACTAAATCTTGTTCAAATCCACTTAAAACCTGTTCATATCCATCTAAATATAGTATTGAGGAAATACTGAAGTGATTTAGAAACGCACATCAGAAGCTAAGCTACATTTAGGAAATACCATCCCTTTCGTGCCCAAGCGTTATGGGGCAGCCAAGAAGAGAGACATCTAGTGAAGCTGCAGAGAAAGCTTTGGATTTATTAGCTTTGAATCAAGAGGTCTGATCCATGGGTAGCTTCTGGTGCGCAAATCGGGCCTTATTACCCCTGGCTGGGTCGCCTGGGCGAAGGTGTCTGATGCTGCGAGAACCGAAAACACCTGATGATGCGCACCAGTGCATCCAGGAGATGTTTCTTAGATCGGTGCAGAATTCGTAGACATACAATTATACTGTATTTTTGGGTTTAATCATTTCCTATGGCAGTGACAAAGAGAATGCCAACCAAGATGACCGACTGCTATAAAACCACGTTACTTGTCATAAATCAATTTAACTGTGTGTTTTAAATGAAAGCAGCAGGATCATTTGGACAAGTCTCTACCCACAGCATTGCAGTGTATGTTTATTGAAACATTGGAATAATAAATTATACTGGCTACTGTCCAGACTAACAAATTCAAATTTCAAAATGTATAACTTTTCATTTAGCATCTGCTCAGGCATTTTTAGGAAAATAAAACACATTGTTGAGTGAGAGATCAAAATACAATCACTCTGAAAGACAGTCATTTTAATGTGTGGCAGTTCTTCAAGGAATGTTAAGGTGAATGTGTTGGCTCACGGTGTCTTCCGTCATGAACACAGTTATCTGAAACAAGTGGAACTGTTTCGATGCCTTCATTATTGCTGTTGAGTGAGTATCCAACAAATAAACACATATACAACAACGCTGCTTTGTGATCAACCACTTTTGCACTTATGTTATTAATGATATTTTGTCTGTGTTGTCCTTTAAGGCTGCTGGGATATGTTTTGAGTTTTTCCGGATTGACCTCTTCTGGTTGTTAGATTCTCTGAGGCCACTGCGCCTGATAAGAAGGATAACATGTAAGTCTTTTTTCCAAACCACAAACATAGTAAAAAAAACACTGAAATAAAATTGAGACAACAAGTGCAGTTCAAATCAATTATCTAACCTGTTTGAGCAGGCCTGCGGAGAACTGTGGAGACCATTTTAGAAACCCTGCCCATGTTCTCTAATGTCCTTCTGCTCTTCAACCTGCTCATCATCGTCTTCGGCATTGCAGCAGTGCAGCTGTGGAAGGGACAGCTACGCAACCGCTGCTTTCTCGGAGCTGATGTAACGTAAGTTTAAAAGTATAGTCTAGGGCTTTTTCCTCCCTTGAAAGTCCACCATCTCCATCACGTTGCAACTTTCTAAGTAGCTCGCCAAAGACTTAAGGAATCCTACATAAACTTGATCTGTCACTCAGCAAACCAACATACCTTTATATCCAATCTGGGCACAAATGTTTGATTTGGTCATTCAAAGTCTGAAAGATAAATGGAATACTAACAATGTTGCATTTCCAGCAGTCTTTTGTGATATGGATATAGAGAGTTGCAGCGTCAACACATGTTAAATATATATTATGCAACTGGACCTATAAGCATTGAGCAATGGCTTTAGTCTCACATTTGGCTGTTGCTTTCTAAAAGTATTGCTAGACTTCTGTATTTATCAGATGATTGGTTTTGTCTTCATTGTCTACAGACAAAAAGTATTAAAGTGTGTATGTCTCTATGTCTCTCCTCAGACAGTACAACAGGACCATGCATCCTTTCTACTCTGACCCTAACAACTCACCCTTCATCTGTTCACCATTTGACAACGATGGTCAGCATTGCAGTAACGTACCATCTACAGTCAAAAACAACACCCAGTGCATGGTTTTACCTGAGAGTCAGGCCCTGGCTTCGTTTAATGACTCTCACGACTGTGTGAACTGGAACAGTTTCTACAGAGAGTGTCAACGTGGAGACGAGAACCCTTATGAAGGAATCATTAACTTTGACGACATTGGTTATGCTTGGATAGCTATATTTCAGGTGAGTAATAATAATAAATCAAATTTAAATAGCGCTTTTCAGAGGATGCTTTACATAAACAATACACACACAGGACAAATAAAACAATAAATAATTATGTAAACAGTATGATCACTTGTACAGTGCATCAGAAACATATTCACAGTGCTTCACTTTTTCCACATTTTATGTTACAGCCTTTTCCCAAAATTGATTAAATTCATAATTTGTCTCAAAATTCTACAAACAATACCCCACAATAAAAACTTTAAAAAAGTTTAAATTAAACGTTAAAATTTATTTAAAAAAAAAAAAAAACAGTAATGAGCTGGAAAAAAAGTTTTTTATGTTATCATTCATATTCTTTGGAAAATGGCCAAAAAAAAACAAAAATTCTGCCAGGGTATGTAATTTTTTGAACACAACCGTGTCTGAGCTCAATTTTCAGTGTTATGGCAAAGGCTTTGAATAATTATGTACATGCACTTTTTTTTTTTTTTTTTTAATATCTCGAGTATCTACTCACCTGAACAGATTTGTCTTTGAACTCTTTATTGATCTGTGTATTTTTCATTTGAAAATCCTCAGGTCATCACACTGGAAGGATGGTCAGAAATCATGTATTTTGTCATGGATGCCTTTTCTTTTTGGAGTTTTTTTTTTTTTTATAGTTGTGACTGTGGTAAGTATTCGATTTTTATATTTTACAGAGGCAAAGATATACCCTTAAGCTTTAGTATATACCCTGAAAGCTGTATTTGGCGAAATTTCAAATCAAAGTCAAAAGAGAAAGAAAAACTAATTCATAATGCCTTTTTATTTTGGTGAAAATTTTTGCATACACTGGTTTTTAAATGAACAGCAAAATCAATATCATTAACACCAGAAAGTGTATACATAGTTCTCACTTGATTGATGAATTCTCACCAACTTGATAGTGTTGCGTTTTTAAATCATCAGTTGTGTAAATTTGTTCTACATTCTGTTGTTGAGGGTAGATCAGAGGTGAGAGATTGGGGCACACCTTATTTTTCTTTTAGTTCCCATTTTTGTTACATGTGGTGAGAAATTACTTTTGGACTTAGGAAAAAGAATGGTCGCCTCATTCATGAAGCTTCTTGTGTAGAAATATCTACTTAAACCCTACTTAAGAGGATTTTCACCAAATCTTTTTTACATTAACTGAAAAATGTTCTTCTAAAAGAACAAATCTCAAGAACAGGGTGAAGCCTACAAATGAATGATCTAAGCTACTAAAGGCCATTTGGCAGGGTACAGGTCTCATTACGTGTCTCTGTCCTGTAGTTCTTAAAGTACAGCCGCTTTCGTACAGGTGCTCTGGAGTATTTTTTTTAAATGACAACGGAAACAAAGCTAACTGCGTACCCCAAGCTCTCTTTGTGATACTGAAACCCACTGGCCTCTTTTCCCAAACTCAGATACTCATTTGAACACTCCTCAGACTGACATTCACTGAAGCTGTCTGTTTTTCTTATTCTTCTTTTACTTCCTGTCTTTTATGTTGTGGTTTTAAAGTGACTGCTCTTCTTTCACATCAGCTCGGAGCATTTGTCATGACGTGTGTGCTGTAGTGATTAGTACCCAGTTCTCGATGTTCATGAGCAGCAGCAGCATGAAGAACAAGAAGATAGAATACAAGTTGCAGTTCTTTTAAAAGAACAAGCAACTAGATTCTTACAAAAAGTCTACTTTGAAATGAGGTTAGACAGAGACTTAACTGTATTACTGTGTTCTTTGTGTTCATGACCTTACTTTTTCAAATAATATATCAATAGGGACTTTTAGGAATAGAAAAATACAATGCTGTGTAAATAAATTTGGACATAGCCTCAGAAAGATTATTACAGCTGCTGGTTTATTAGCAGGTGTCTGAACTACAGTAAAATCACATTTTGAAAAACTGCATCTTTTCAGTTCTTATATTAGGTCCCACAGACGGCCTCCATCTGACAGCGCTCAAATAGAGATCCGGCGAAAGTCTATGCCTATTTCAGGGAACACCTCAAAAATATGTTGCCACCGACTGCTTCGACCGAGTGATCCTTTTTGTGAATTTCTTAAGTATTTTGTGATCGCTATGGAACATTACCAACAGGTGAGACACATGGGGGATTCTTAGTTAACCCTTCTATGGAAAGCTACTATTACCAGTGCACATTTTTGAGCACACTAGTACTTCTAGTAGATATTTTGTGTAGTACTAGAGGTACTAGTGACGCTTTTGGACCTCACTGTTGTAGAAAGCTGCTGACCACCTCTATTTAGCCGATTGGATTTGAGACAAGATAGACTGAAAGACACAGAATGCATGACTTAGAGCAGAAGATTTATTCACCACAAGACAGGCCTGAGACAGAGAACACTCAATATGCATGTTCAAGTCTCACTAGCGTCTGGAATAGTGCAGCATATGTAGCTGTGAATTGCATCATTGATTGGGCAATGTTGTCTTAACCTTGTAGTTGTTTGTGTAATCTTTTAAACAAGTTCATTTGGATAGTGTCTGTTGTCATTATCATTTTAAAAGAGTAAACACAAATGTTTTTATAATAAATGGCTTCACCAAACCACTAACTATGAATAAAAAAGTTCATTCATATTCTCAACTCCCAAAAAACTCCCAAAATTTCCAAATTCTTCCAGGATATGTACTTATGAGCACAAGTGTATAATTAGAACTGGTTTGTGGAATACGTCATGGCCACTGTTGATTTGGCACAGAGCAGGCTCATTACATTCCTCACACATGTTGTCTAGTTTCAGTTTCTGTGGGATTGGTTCTGACCGGGGCTTAAAGTTGGGACAGTGCAGTGATATCATAAACCGTATCATTTATTTGGTTCAGTGTTCCAGGTGTAAATGCTTAAGATAATGCAAGAATGCCTGGAAGAATGCAAGATTATTTTAATTATGCACCCTTAAGTTTTAGAAATTTACCTACTTATTTTAAAGCCCATGAAATGAAAATATGCACTGAACAGCACAGTATAATACATCTATAAAGTAAATACAAAGATTTATTTCCTGATTTCCTTTTCCTTTGTGTCTTTTCTCACAGCTTCTCTGGTGGATGAAGTTACTCCTGATCAGTAACATTTTCATCGATGCTATATCTTCTTCACGGAGATGGTGCTGAAGTAAATAATACATTCATTTGATTACTTCAGAGAGTTTAATAATCTGCTGGACTTCATCATTGTTATTACAAGGTAATGTGGGTGTCCTAAATGTAATCTAAAGAATTGTCCCACGCTGAAGGTTCTTTGTGTACCAGTTGTATGGAGCACCTGACGACAGGTGGCAGTATGCTGGCGGTGCTGCATGTCTTCGCTTGTTTCTGCCTAGTGCGCCTCATTATGTCCCATCCTAACCTGTGGAAACAAGTTCTAGTGCTGATGAAGACCATGAAAGAGGCCGTTCCACTCTGGTCCCTGTTGCTGCTTTTCATTTTTGTTTTCAGGCATGTACTTCTCAGAATAGAGAGATAGAGGTTCTACCAGTGCAGGTTTACTGACTATGTCTCTGTTATTCCAGTCTACTGGGGATGCACTGCTTTGGGTCAAAATTCAACTTTCCCACACAAGATGTGCATAGACGGACATACTTTGACTCCATCCTGTGGTCGATGCTCACTGTGTTTCAGGTGAGCCTGGTCTGCTTTGTAACAGCACTAATTGGGGTCTCTTCCGACTCCAAATACTACTAAGTATTAAAAACATTCAGGCAACCAAATATTCAATCAGTTTAATCCTGAAACATTTTGAGTATTTGGTAGGTTTGGTTCAGGATTCATGGAGAACAAAAATATTGATGTTTCAGTGTTTATTTAATTTTATTTATGTGCATTTTTGGCTGGAGGGTCCCCAGGAGAGAGCAGAAAGTGTCAAGGGTGTATAATAGATCTGTGAGAGTCACTGAAGAGAAACATTCTGCAGAAATTCATGCTATAAGCTGTAACACAGACACACTGATCAAATCAAAAAGAAAAAGGTTAAGGGTGATCAAAATGATTGCAAACAAATAAGACTGTTTGAGAATCCCTTGAATGCTGCATATAATTTGTTGACCATGGTTTTTGTAATTCTTTAATGGATAAATATAATCCTTTTTATTTACAATTTAGATTTGAGTTGGAAAAGTCAAGGGAAATGTAAAATGTAATTTCCAGGTTGAATTGTCATGGCTTTTAAATGATTGTCTTGTCATTAGTTGTATTGGCAATATGGACATAAAATCTAATAATTTTTATTAAAAGGACCTAAAACCTTCCTCTGGAAACTCCCGGAGGCCCCTGCTGATGCACTTTTGCGCTCACAACTTTTTTGTCTTATTCTCTGATGTAGATTCTGACCCAGGAAGACTGGAATTACGTGATGTACAACGGCATGATCACCACCAGCCCCTGGGCATGTTTTTTCGTTGCTGTGATAATGCTGGGGAAACATTTACTCCTGAACGTGCTTGTGAGCATCGTGGTTCGTAATTTCAAGTTCTGGTAAGGACCATTTTTGTTTTCATACATCACTGATGCATAATAATTGATATGCAGTGAGTCAGGGCTGGGATATTTGATGTTGATGGGTCCTCCTCAAGAAAATTACAGTCAACACATCATCTAATTCCCTTTTTAGATGATGTTTTAGAGTTTAGCTGAACATTTTGAGTGGCCCCAACATCAGAGACAGAAGACTTTAAAACAGAAAGGTCAAGGTCAAAAATGTTTTATATTTCCCGCCCTTTGCTCTTTATGCCAATAAAACCACATCACATCCACAGTCTCTGTTTTGAGACAAACCCCTTTAACAGGCAGCACCAGCCCCACGGTCCTCCGCTGGGACAGGGTGTGGGGCTAACGGGATGTCTACAGTAAATATTTACAGAGCACAGGCCACAGATTTGTGTGCTGCTGGGTTGCCGCTGTTTTACACAGTGGCACGTGGTGAGAGCGTGCAAGAACTCATTGACACGAAGATCATTTAAATATGTTTTTGTCGTAGAAAAAAATAAAATGCATAATTCTGGGCAGAGAAAAGGCAATAGAAAAACGTATAGTGTAATAAGTATTACACGGCCCAGTTCCAAATCTAATTTGCTTCAGCATTTTTCAAGATCATTACATTCTGAGAAAGAGTTGAATTCTGAGTATGTCCCCCCAATCATTAATGCAATGCTCCCTGACAGTAACAGAGATGACAGATTAACAAATTTGTTATTATTACAAAGCCAGTCTCCCCCAACCTTTAAAAAAATAAAATGTAAAAAAATACACATTGGACTAAACCTCACAGTACTTTAATACCTGTAATAGTCTTTTAAAAAGGCTACAAATCACACAGTGTTTAAATAGTTTTTATTCAAATTTTTACATCTGTAATCTGTTATTTGTAACTTGTGCGCAGTGTGCCTACAGTATAGTGGCTTGATGATGTGTTTGTCTAAAAAAACTCTGTTGTCCTAGGCCCATTCCATTATCTCACACGAAGACACACAGACTTCAGTGACCGCAGCAGTAGAAAACGTAAGATGTGAAAAAGACATTATGAAATACAACTTACTACTTTTAATCAAGCTTTAATGTTGATGTAATCTTTTAAATGTCTGTTTTCTTTTTTGATTTTTACTGCAGACACCTCGTTATCCAAAATGGTTCATAGATCATAAGGAGTGGTCACTCTTCCTGTTTTCTCCATAGAACAAGTAAGCTTAACACAAAAGCAAACACACACAACTGGCATTACAATAATATTTGTATTTATTTATATACCTGCTGTGTAAGCTATTGTAGACAAGGAGGGTAATAAGGAGAAAGTACTTATTTATTATTGTTACAGTATAGCCCCCTTGCTTTCCAACAAATAGAGAATTAATTTAATTTAATCCAATCAGAGGAGCAGTTAGGCTTTGTTCTCTCATTGGGTTTAAGTAAAGGCTGAGCAGAACTGGCTGCCAGTGACTCAGGCGTAGGCCTCAATGAACTTGGAGTTGGTTTTTGATGGTCCTGACTCAGACTCGGACAGCTGCAGCTGCAGTAGAACAATACAGCACAGATCCTGCAACAAAACAGGCCTGGTGGTGATCAAGACGGGGGTATATTTGCTATCTTGTTCCCGACCCGCTTCCTCGTGCTCGTCTGTGGCTCTGCCAGCCCCGTGAGAGGTGGTGGTTAAAAAAGCGTGTGTGGTAAAACAGCTGATCTTAGTTAAAGCACAGACTGATGCAGGCATCAGTATGTGCATTTAGAAATTTAGAAATTTAGCATTTAGAAATATTTAATATTTAATATTTAAATAATTTGGGCTTGCAGCCTAAAACAATAATGAATGAATAATCTACAAACATTATATATATATATATTTTTATCAATGTGCTACAGCCAGGACAGCGCATGGCTAAATACAAATGTACATGTTATGATCGAGGCCGAGAAAGTGTAAAGGTTTAGACAAAGATAAAGCAGGGCTTTAGAACAGAACACAAGTCCTCGGGGCACAGCTGATCAGGAGCTTAGCTCTGTGTTTGGAGGATCAGAAAATTACAGTCCCTAACTCATCGGTGCTACATTCCTCTTCTCTTCCTAGGCCTGGACCGTCCTGACAGGTGTGACACCTGTCTGCTCTGTCTGTGTGTAATGGCTTCGCTTTGAGACCTGCACTACTTTTCAGCGTAACCATGCTTTAGAGCTTTGTACCGCTGTCTTCCCCCTGAAAATTGGAAAAAGTAGATTTGGAAACTCCCCTCAATGAGCTTCGGTCTTTGCCAGATACCTGCTTTTTGATCAGGTAGACATTGCCCCATGACTTAAAAAGAGGCGTGCAGATTGTCTAGCTTTCAGTCTTAGATATAAACAGCTCATTCAAATTCAAAATTCAAATTCAAAGGGTTTATTGTCATATATACAGACAGAAAGCATGTTTCCCTGTACAATGAGATTCTTACTTTGCCTTCCACAGTAAATGTCACACATGTATGTCACTAAGAAATAAGATAAATATATATAAAAATAATAAAAAGAGCAATATATAATAAAAAGAGCAATATAAAGGGCAAAACAGTGAGGTAGTAAAGTGAGGTAGTGCAGTCCTGATAATGTAAAGTGAGGTAGTGCAGTCCTGATAGTGTACAGTGTGGTAGTGCAAAATGTAAACAGTTGATCATGTAATGTTGTGTTTTTTGTAGACTCCTATCCGCTGTTTAGGAGTCTTATAGCAGAGGGAAAGAAAGAGTTCTTCAGTCTGGTAGTCCTGCATTTCACACTTCTGTACCTCCGTCCTGAGGGTAGAAGTGTGAACAGACCATGTTGGGGGTGGGAGGGGTCATTGAGGATGGAGGCAGCTCTACTGTGGACTCTACGGTGGTAGATGCTCTGCAGAGAGGGCAGTGGAGTCCTGGAGATCTTCTGCGCAGTCTTTACCACTCTCTGCAGGCGTTTGCGGTCCTTGACAGAAGTGCTGCCGTACCACACATTGATGCAGTTGGTCAGGACACTCTCAATGGTGCAGCGGTAGAAGTTGCTGAGGATCTTCGGTGTCATGCCAAACTTCCTCAGCCTCCTCAGAAAATACAGCCGCTGTTGAGCCTTCCTGACCAGCGGCACTAGGCGTCGACTCTGCTGCTTTGCCTCTTCTCTTTCTTATTGTTTATGGTCGTGGTCAGTTTGCGTCTTTTGTTTGTGTTTTGTATCAAAACAACCGCTGCTATTGGACTATTTTGTATTGGCGACGGGTTGTTGGGTACTTTTAACAAATACGGTGGTTATCTGTGTGTGCGTGTGCGTTTGTGTGTGTGTGTGTGTGTGTGTGTGTGCGTGTGTGTGGTTGTGGTAAATGTTTTTATTGGTGTTAAGTGAACAATTTAATTATTATTGTGCCATTGTAAAAATAAAGCTTGACTCAATGTAACGTGGCTGTCGTAGCCTATGTTCGGTGGAGAACCTATGCGTGCCTTAAAGGGGGATAAGCAATCTGATTCTTCAGGTGAAATTCCTGAGGTGGCGTAGTTGGACCAAGTAACGTAGTATAGCCTATTGGATAAATTGTAGGTCTACCATTAGACAAGCACGTGCTTGTGTGCACAAGCAACCATCTCTCTCTCTCTCCCTCGCGCGCCACACAATGATCAGACTGTATTTAGTTGTTTACAATATTTTAGTGCTACAGGTGTCACTTCTACTGCTAACTGCCGACTTACATGTGATGCATATAGTTTAATGATTATTTAAAATGTATTCTATTTTTATTTTATTCTAAACAGGTGTTGCATGATGGGTCGACTGTGAGAAAAGTCTCAAAGTGTGAAAGCTGTGGTTCAGTGTCTGTGTGAGGTAAGTGTGAAAAAGGAAGTGCAGACCAGTTAAACATATCTTCATCAAAGGTACCCTCCTCTTCCTCTGTGAGTGCTGTAGATGAAGCCTGTAATGAGCTGGAGTTTGTCAGAGGCAGAGTGACGAGCGCTGGATGTGAGGATGGGACCTCTCTGGTCTGGACTCTGGGGCTCATCTGTGAGTTTACAACACTTTGACTTTAAACAGGTCAACATCTAAACTCTATAGGACAGGGATATGACACCTGGGCCCATTATGACGTCAAGAAATACACTCACTGTGTTTGTGACTTATATTGTTGCCTGTGACAGTGTTTAAAGTAAAAATGTCACTGGTTGGAATCTCTTTGTTGCACTGGATGGTGTCGTGAGGACTTGTGTAGCACTTAGCCACACTTGTCTTTAGTCTGTTCTTAAAACACAGGGCTTAATTTTACATCTTTGACATGAAGACTTGAGAAACTGTCAACACTACAGTCAATTATAATTCAGAGTCCTGGGCCAAACTGTGTTGGTGCTTTGAGGAAATACACTCTCACTCTACACTGCATCTGGTGTTAATAAATGTAATGATGTTGAAACAAACTGCCTTGAACTGTTGCCTTTAATGAAAAACTCTGACATGTTTCTTTTGTGTTTATCATTGTATGTGTATTATTCTAAAGCAGTTTCATTTTGTTAACTTTACTTTTGTTTACACAGGTGACAATGTGACTCTGCGTTGTGTTCAAGATAGTCAAGGAAATTTGTACTTTTACAAAGATGGATCACTTGTGACTGAGGACACACACCTTTGGATACAACGTACTGCCCCAGTCGAACTGATGATCTCTTCAGTGACAACCTCAGATCAGGGTTCTTATTTTTGTTTTTCCTCTTGGGAACAACAGTCCACAAAGAAAGAACTGAAGGTAACAGGTCAGTATTTTAAACACATCAAACCTTTGACATTTTTCTGAGAGGTTTAAAACATTTTAAGAGCAGCTTTTTCTCCAACAACAAATAAATCTAAAAACTATCACCATTTCCAGTCTGCAGAAGTCTACATTCATCTTTGTGGTTCACTGACTGTGTTTTTCTAATATTGTTCTCTCCTCAGCAAAGACACGAGTCATCTGAAAAAATCCAGTGACACCATCCCAGAACAGAGCAGTGTGACTCTGAGCTGTGAAGTCCAGGGCTTTAAAGGAACTTATGAATGGACCAGACAAAACTCAGACTCTGACTCTCAGAGAGAGAGAGAATGAAAGAAAACTCAGCTCTTGTCAGAGTCTCAGATGGAGGTGTCTCCTGCAGAGGATGGGATGAATATATCGACACATCTGAAAGTAACACTGTCACTGTTTTAGAAACTGGTGAGTACAGTTATGTTTTTAAAACTAGATCTGAAATAAAAATAAAAGTCACTGTAACAAAAAGTGGTTCTTGGAACAAATTAAGGTGTTTAAAGCTTAAAAGTATAATTATTATTATTATATTTAATATATTTTCTTTTAGTGCTTTAGCCCATTTGTGTTTGTGTTGTATTGAATTCCAACAATTTATTTGCAAAGAATTACATTTATATTTATTTAAAAAAGTAAATGCATAGTTCAGAAAATGAAAGAGTTTGTTTAAAGCTCAAACATTGGAAATATTTGTTACATTTAAAGTCAATAAGTTTCCATTACATGGAATATATCATTTTATATTTTTGATATATTTTTAACTTTTAAAGAGAGAGAGCAAACTTTTTTGTTTTTGAATTCCAACAATATATTTGGAAAAAAATAAACGGTAACAAATGTATTTAATTATAAATTATTTCACTATAGTTATTATTATGATATTTACAAAAATATACACTTTTTATGATGTATTTTTTCCTTTTTATACAGTACCGACAGTGTCACCAAACTGATCTGAGATCTTTTCTGGAGACAGTGTCACTCTCAAATGTTAGATTGAGGACAGAGGAAACGCTGAGTGGACGTATCAGTGGAGCAGGACCGGTTCAGTCCTACATCAAACAACAAGAGAATATACAATCTCCAGAGTTACTGAGTCTGACAGTGGACACTACAGATGTAGAGGAGAAAGGGCTCCAGATCTCACAACACTGTGGAGCAGAGAGAAGAAAGTGCAAAGTGAGTTGTTTAACTTTTACTTTTGATATTTCTATCTGTAGTTGTCTTTAGTCTGACTAAAGTCACTCACAGAGACTATATTATAGTGTTATGAGTGTCTTTGACGTTAAAAGAAATGGTCAACACTACAGTAAACTGTACTTCAGAGTTCTGTGTCATACTGGGTTGGTGCTTTGAGGAACACGCTTGAACTTTACTGCCATGATAAATGTAAATATGGTTTAAACTACACACCTTTAATGTAAACATGTGTATTTCTTTGTTTATTCATTCAATGTTTGTGGTTCTTCTTTATTTCAGTTTTGTGAACACAGGTAATCATGTGACTCTGGAGGGTCCTGAACAGTCTTTATATCTCAGAGACTCAGTGTTGCTTTCACACTGTTCACAGATCTCTCCACTTTAACAAAGAGACATTATTTTGGCAAATGTTCATTTCAGTTATTTATTTTTTTACTCATGTGGGACCAATAGATTATTTTTCAGCTGTTCTTTTATTCACAAAAACAAACAAACAATAATACTTCTTTCACAATGTCCTACATTAAACTTAGTAAATGTAACCATTTTCTTGCATTTCTAATTCTGTTGTATTTTCAGCAAAGACACGCAGAGTCCATCTGAAAACCTCCAGTGACACCATCCCAGAACAGAGCAGTGTGACTCTGAGCTGTGAAGTCCAGGGCTTTAAAGGAACTTATGAATGGTTCAGACAAAACTCAGACTCTGACTCTCAGAGGGAAACGATGAAAGAAAACTCAGCTCGTGTCAGAGTCTCAGATGGAGGTGTCTACTCCTGCAGAGGATGGGATGAATATATTGTCACAGTAATGGCTTGAGGACCATCTGTCTTGCCTACAAGGACTTCCTTGCAGGTGAACCAGAGCTGGACTGGGACAGTGATCGCCAATGAACTCACCTTCATCGCTGTTGTGGGCATCGAGGACCCTGTTAAACCTGAAGTATGTGAGAAGTAGGATTATTACAACTGTGGATTATTTTATTGAGTTTTGAAGTTATTGAAAAATAAAATGGAGGAATGGGGGAAGCACTTGTAATGGGAAAATCATATTTTCCTCTTTCACATGCTCTGTGCTGTCCTTGACCGCAGCATAATGATGTGCGCACCATCTGTACTGTTTTCAAACTGATAAAATTGTCTTTCATGTTAGATGGCTCACTCCTGAGAGCCAGTGTTTCATTTTTCTTATTATTTTTATTATTATTATTTATTTTATATGATACGCTACCGTACCGGCCTGTGGCACGTCGCTCAACTGCAGCAGAACGCAGCTGTGTGTCTGTGTGTGTGTGTTTCAGACTGGGCCAAACCAATACTTCCAATCTTAAGGGGATCTGGCGGCCCCTCCCAACTTGGACTGATCCTCGTATTTCCTGATATCCGATTGGCTCAAAGCGACGATCAAAGAAGTTTACTTTGTTAGGTTTGAGTTTGTGTGAATTCAACAGAGACAGACGGTAAAAATGTCGAACGAAGGAAAGAAGTGAAAGAAATGGGTGGGGCCGAAAAAATAAGAATGAAAAAGAAAAATGTTGGCACAAGAGGCAGCTAAATGTGCGAATTAGCGGACCTTTCCGCACTGAAAAGGGTGCTGACACAGGAGCGTCTTGAGGCATTCATGCTAATGTGCACAGAAAGAGATCCTAATGACTTTAGACAACGATGGAGTCATAGACAGAGTTGCAGAGTCGAGTAAACTTCTCCAAAGATTGCTGGTGATGTGAGGTAGGACAGTTTTAGGAGGAGCAACAGCAGCAGGAGAGAGGATGAGGAGAAGAGAGGAATAGGAGCAGCAGCAGGAGAGAGGAAGAGAAGGAGCAGCAGGAGGAGAAGAGCAGGAAACAGACAGGTAGATGGGCAGTGTGCAGGGCTGGGTAGGCAATCATATTAGACATATCAATCAAAGCTTTATTAAGAACACGCACACAAAAATAGAAAAATACAGCACAATGTTACATATTTACATAAAGGATAAAATGCCAATAGTTCCACATTCTAGATAATAACCTGACTGAAGCACAGATTTAATTAGAAAATGTATTATTCTTTGTCATATTTATTACTCATGTTCTTCTCATGCATGTGTTATGTAGCTGTACAATCAGTAAGCAGAGGCAGGGTCCAGCACAGGGAAGCTGAGGCAGGAGAGTTGAAAGTGAGCACACACACACACACACACACACACACACACACACACACACACACACACACACACACACATACATACACAATCTCTATTGTATGGGACTGCATTGTAGTTTTTGAGTATGAGTGGGTGTGAGTATTTAACTATTTTATCACTCCGACTGACTGTACACATGACATGCTGGTAGTTCGCAGTATACTGTGTGACTTATGTGTTTGAGATTAGGTTTTGGTTGTGTTCAGTGCAGTGGACTTGCTTATACAACCTGAGGAGGCAGGTGTTATCCTAAAGTTTCTTGAAGGTCTTCAGCGTAATCTGATTGTCTTTATACCATAAAAACACTATTAGAATGAAAATAACTGAAAAAAAATCCTGCTCGTGCACCAAGGGCACTCGCGTAAAAGGCCTCTCCGTCTTAAAGTCCCGGGCTGAATTTCAGTCCCAGTTCCCTGGTCATAAACACCTTACAACTAGAAAATGTGACCATTTAAGTGGCACACTAATGCAGCATGTCTTTTCAGTTCTGAAGGCTAAGAAGATCAAGGTGCTGATAAAAACTATCTGGAAGACTCTGTCACAGGTAATTCAGTTTTCATTTAAAACATCATATCAACATGAGCATTATTATCAGAAGACAAGAACTCACTGACAGTGAACTCTGAGATATTACCAGCCTTAGAACCATGCTCTTAAGAAATATTCATGTTGTAAAAATGTGTTCAAACTAGGGTTGGGAAAGTAAATGCTTTAATATCACGTTAACGCATAAACATCAACAATCATTTTATCTCGCATTAACGCAGTAGGTGTCATCCTGCGTCTCAATCGAGGAGAGCATTAGGGGCGGGGCTAAGACTGCTGCAGCGCTCAGAGGAACTGTTCTAGATTTCTCCAAACTCATTAAACATACCTAACATTCAATTAAAACGGCGTTTTCTCAGTCTCTCTCTGTCTGTGCATGTGCAGCCCAAGCCTCTCCTGAAACCCCTTATAAGGACCTTGAGTAAGGGCACCACCATAGAGCGATAAACCTCCACCCACCAAAGGCAACACATGCAACAGAAATGCAACATCCTTCCTAATAACTCCACATTGTAAACCATTTTAGTGTTATTTTGGGATTTAGACTTTTAAAGAAAATAAACTTAGTAGACAAACACCAGGCTGGTCTAACAATCTGTAAATTAAATTACCTAACTTTAAATATTTACTAAACTAACCCAACAATAAAAAACAAACATGAACAGAGAGCAGGAGGAAGGTTGTTAAGTGTCATTTTCCTCCAGGTTGGAAATCTGTGCCTGCTTTTCGCCTTCTTTTTCTTCATGTATGCTGTGTTGACAGTGGAGCTGTTTGGGAAACTTGGTCAGTCATAAACACAAGCACAGTACATATATTATTATAAACATATTGTGTTTGTCGTATGTATTTAAAACATTGTTAATATAATGTGTATATTGTTTATATTATTATCATATATTGATTGTTATATCGATCTTTCTCGTGACTAGAGTGTACTCCAGTATCCATGTGTTGGCTTGAGTCTCTACTGCCACTTTCAAAACTTTGGCAGTGC
This sequence comes from Neodontobutis hainanensis, assembly GCA_024349245.1. Lineage (NCBI taxonomy): Eukaryota > Metazoa > Chordata > Actinopteri > Gobiiformes > Odontobutidae > Neodontobutis > Neodontobutis hainanensis. Next base: position 76,824 of record JALDNG010001402.1, read on the forward strand.
CCTCCTGACGCTCTACATACTGTGCACAGGAGACAACTGGAGCGGCATTTTGATGGTAGACAAACTCAAGAACAAGCCCAGAACCACAACACAAATAAAAATTCTAGCACACAATTATAGCTTTGCCTGTGCACTGGCTCTAAAACATGTATTCCTAACGACTGTTATTGCTCCATCAATGTACATAGTGCAGCTGTAAACATTTATAGCAGTTATTCCTGTGGGGAAATTTCTTATCGGCATTCTCCACCAGGGGCATCCAGCATGTTTTGATGTTAGTGGGGCTTTGGTGAGTACCCAAAGAAAACCCACCCGAGCAAGTGGATGTTTTAGAAAATAAGTGGGGCTCAGTGGCTCAGTGGTAGAGCGCTTGTCCCTGGTGGTTCGATTCCGCTCTCCTCACAGTTCATACTGTCGATGTGTCCTTGGGCAAGACAGTCCTTGATTCCAGTGGTGTTCAGGCTGTAACACTGGTGAATTGAAGCTTAATGTAAGTCGCTTTGAATAAAAGCATCAGCTAAATGAATAAATGTAAACGTAAGTAAGTAGCGTTCCACAATAGTTTGCAGTTGTGTAAGTTTTCTAATCAAAGTTATCAGTTCAACAACATAAACACTGCTAAAACAGCTTGAAGTGCAATGATGTCATGGTATACCACGTGCCAAGAAATGTATGGCCCTGTCCCTCCGAGTGGTACATGTGTGAAGGATGCCCCAATGCTGCAGTAACGCTCTCAATCAGACTCCATTGAGCCTTTTATTCACACTTCCTCAGTATGCATCAGACCTGACTTTGCTGGAAAATATTTTTAATTCTACCGTGATTTTTGATATCTACGTTTTTCATTGATTTGTTAAAGGATACTTTGAGGAGTGCCGACTGGATGATGTAAACTGTTCAACCTACCTGTCCTGGGCTGCCCCACTGTGCCTTATCACCTTTGTTATAATGGTCAGTTTGTTTTAGTGAACCTTATTGTGGCGCCATTATACAGGCCCAAGAGGAGAGCAGGAATGTAAGTACAAAAGCACACATCACATCTACAAGTCAAATGTTTTTATTATTATTATGTTGTATTGTGGTTTAAAAGGTCACAAAAATAACAAGGGACTTGTTTTAAGCCCTGAGTGTAGTCCTCAGTCAGTCTCAAACGTGTACTTCAGGGACATATAATAGAGAGGATAGAGTTTTAAAGATCCAACTTGTTTTGTTGAAAATTCACTTATAACTTGCATAACTAGCCTGTCTTTTATTGGAACAGGAGGTGTATCAGAGGCAGCATGTTGACCAGGAGCCACCAGAATGAATAGAATCAAATATTAATGTCATTCATTCATTCATTAATTCATCCATTTATTTATTATTTTTTATTGATCCATTTATTCATTCATTTATTCCTTGATTTGTTAATTTATTCATTTATTCATCAATTCATTCATTTATTAATTCATTCATTTATTCATTCATCCATTTATTCATTTATTCATTCATTCATACATTTATTATTTCATGAATTTATTCATTCATTTATTCATTTATTCATTAATTCATTTATTCATTTGTTCATTAATTTATTCATTGATTCAATTATTCATTCGTTCATTTATTCATTCATTTATTCATTCATTCATTTTAATAAGTTGTTTATAAATTATTTTGTACATATGTTTATGTTTGTAAATATGTTTGAATAATTAAATAATTACTATAATAATCTCTGATCTCTAATTTTCTTCTTTAACACTGTGTTACTTTTAACCACACACCACCTACAGAGCCTAAAAATCATAAATAACAATTTATTACATTATTTTTGATGATTTACATCAAACAAGGAAACTAGCCGCTCTTCTAAAGACTAAGTGCATCTGGTGGGTCAGATACCTTTGACCCGACCTGCCCCATACTGCTCCAGTGGAAAGAGGCTCATGTAACTGAGTTGGAGGGATGTCCAACTCATTTTAGTTCAGGGCCACAGTCTGAGGAAAAGAGAGAGCAGCAAGTGGACGTCTGAGATCAGTGAGCTGCAGGACAGAACAACACAAGTATTCCTTCTTTCTGACTGCCATAAGACTCTACCATTAGTCAGTCTGTGGAAGATGAAGAATTCTGCCTTAACTCATTTGAAGAGCCCTAACAACCGAATTTCCATTAAATAAAGTTTAAAGGGGATTGTTACGTAGGCTGACTGGGAAGTGGCTGGACGTTTGTGAATTAAAAGTAATAATGAGCAGAAAACAGAAGCTATAATAAATATCAAAGTGCACAATGTGCAAAAAGTGCAATGGAGGCTGGTGGAGTTCAGTCCTCTCCAGCAGCAGAACAAAAATGTTTATAACATCCGCTTAAATAACTGGGTAAAAAACATTAACACTTTTAAAAAGTTATTAACAATAACTATGTTAGAATTCTCTTTGAAATAAGCCAAAAACATAACCCATATTTAAAAACCAATACGATTTACAAACCCTAAAACCAAAGACTTGTACTCACTGAAACCTAAACCATTCAACAACCCACTTTGTTTTCCCTCACATTCCCCTGCCTTGGTCTGACCCGGAACCTTTTAGTGTGTTTTTGTTTCTCTGGGGTCTTTTTGGCCAGAAACCTGGACATATTAAAAGCACATTTAAAACACACTCACTTTTCTCGATACAAGTTCTAATTGTTTCTTCTCTTATTTATACAATCATGTGCGATGTCTTTATTTAAGTGCAACTTTGATTTTGTATAAAGTGATGTGTTCTTTAAAAGTGCTAAGTGTATCTTTAAAGTGCTCAGTGACATGTTCAGTGCGCTGTGCATTTATACATTACTTTAACGACCTGTTACAGGGAATAATAAAGTCATTTTGAGTTTTAAATTAACAGTTATGGATCTTTCAAAAAGTAAATTTGACTTGAAACGTAGACATAAGGCATCCACCCACCCAGTGTGGAACAGGTACCTCTGGTTTGTGCTTGCTCTTTCTAGTCAAACAAAACATTTACAAAATATAACACTATTGATTTGAACTTTTATTGAAAGGTTAAAAGGTTCTGGTGGCTCCAAATGTGAGAAGGTGGTACTTTTGCTCAATGGGTGTCCAGTTTTTAAATTTGTGACATTAAGCAAATTAAGGTCTAAGCAATTACAAAAAAAGTTACATAATATAAAAGTAAACACATCTATTGTTAAATATATAAATTAATAATAATAATCCATCAAAGTGTTTAAAAATAATCAAAACATTGCAAAAACAAAACTGTTTAAAGTAACATGTTACAACAGGATCAACAGAATGAAAGTTAAGTTTCTAAAACAAACAACACAATTCTTCAAAGGAACTTTATTTTGTAACAAACAATATGAAGAGAAGGAAAGCTCAGAAGAAGTCAGAGTGAACAAAACTGTGGATAAAGGTTGTAAATGAGAGGATCATAGGCTGTCACTTCTCCTGCGCTCCACCAGAGACCTGCTTCAGGAGAAGGGAGGCTGGCTGCAGGGAGCCTTAGGGACATGGCAGGGCCTTTTTTCACACTCGGCAGCCTCTGTGCAGGACCGAACTGGTCACATTGGCCAGCAGTCCCAAAACCTGGTCCCAGGTTGGTGCTTTGTCAATGTGCTGTGACATATCCTGTTGTGTAATATTTTTGATATTATGTGTTTTATTCTTGTATACTTATTTAGTTACTCATTTATGCATGATGAGTTAATGTTGTGTTTTAAGGTTTATAATCAAGGATTTATATATATTATATCTATGAACATATTAATAGGAAAAAGAAAACATAATGATTAGTTTAATGCACACAGGAAAGATCTAGTTAAAGATAAGAGACATGTGTCTGCTCCAGAAGGGGTCAGAAAGTAACTGGGACAAAGTTAAAGGCTCTCGCTGTGAAGAGACGAGAGAAACCACCACAAGAGGCTTCAAACTCACAGATGGATCTCTCACATCAAGTCAACACCGTGTACAGTGTGCTGCAGAAACCTAAAAGCCTGAGGGCACAGCGCCCCCAGGACACACAGAACAACACAGACACACCTTATAAAAGTACAAATGTTATTTCTAAGCTTATTGCCATTTTATTTCAAGGGTTTTATATTTTAACATTAAGCTTTGTTGTGTAGGAGACCAAATTAAAAAGCAAATGTCAAATGTAATCTTTATATTAAAAGTATTTGTTTTCTTTGCTCTGGTATCCTGACCTGTTACCCTCAGTCTTTACTTAGATTGTGCTTTTGTGTTGGTCCCACATGAGTAAAAACCCTGATCTGACTCTGAGTGTGTCGGCAGAGGTTTGTTTAAACTGATGGTTTGTGCCCTCGAGCACTGGTAATCCATCTTTGTAAAGCGTTATAAAGGATCTTTGAGAAGGATACGACACAGACTCAACATCGATAGAACTAATCAAACCTAAATAAAGAACAAATGAAGACAGAGTTTTAAAGACTCACAGAGGAACCCTAGAGCCCAAACTGAAGAGAGTCATCCTCAAATCTGCACTTGTTTGCATTAAAAAATCTCATGTATTGTTTATTTTTCCTAGCAAACTTAATTTTTTAGCATTTGTGACATGTTTGTACTTTGGGTACAGCTGTGAACATTGAACATTACATTGAAAAGAGTGCGCTGCCATTGGTCGACACTGGCGTGTCATAAATGCTCCAGGAAGATTAATATCTGCTGAATGTGTCTTTTATTACAGAATAACTGCAACAGAGAAAATGGAGGCAACGTGAAACCCAATAAATTCTGTCAATTCAATAATGTAATGTTTTACAAAGCAGAGATAAATGCGGTATGTGGCTAAGCTAATGCTAAGCTAACTAACTACAGTGTGATATTTTTTAAATAAAAAAGAAGCAGGGGAGGTCCCTCAGCTGCTTTTGGGAGAAAGTGAAATCTGAGACAGGGATGGAAAAAAGAAAATTTTCTATCGTTTTAAATCCAGGTAACTGCTATTTCTATTTTGTCCACTGTGGTCGCAGTGTTTTAGTAATAGTAGAGAACACAACACAACACTGACTCCCAGGACTGAACAGCAGAGGGCAGCAGTGCACCATCTGGTCCCATAAATGGTAAGTTTGTTTTATTCTTTTGTCTTTTGCTGTAAAAATAACTCTGTGACAGAGAAAAGTAGACACAAGGTGTAAAATTCTGCAAAAATGACCACTTTCTATTTATTCTCTGAGGAGAATGGGAAACCTGTCTGTTTTTATCTGTAGCCGAAAGGTCAGCGAAAGTGCATAAAGGCTCCTTTGTTAAATACGTTTATGCTAGCAAAACATTAGCTTCAAAGATATATTGTGAGAATGAGTTTGTGAAAACACACACATGATGAACTACGGTAGCTCCACATGGACAAAAGACAATCTCTCGACAGCCAACATTAACCTTTTGGTCTGTGATTAATGAGATCACTGACATTATAATGTAATTGTACCTCTTTGCACTTTAGACCAAAGAATAACAAGGAGTTGTTGTTATTTATAGGTTTTTATTCTATTCTTTTACTGGTCCACTTCAGATTGTGTTTCCTGAACTAAAAAGTGTTTGAAACTCCTGCTTTGGAATATAGTCTGAAAATAAGATATTTACAATGTATTAACAAATTATTATTTTCACACTGCAAATACCTTATAAATGTGTTAATCCAATTGTAAAGCAATAAGTTATTTAGCTTCTAAGATTAAAATTTACTGTACATTCATTAATAAAAGGTTCTTAATGGGTTGTAGACTATAGAGTTCAGTCAGAAACCAGAATGAACCAGGATCTGACTTTAACTCATGGATGAACACTAACAGAGAGGATCAGGCCCAGGACGACAACACTGCTCCTTGAACTCCAGCACATTCAGTTTTTAAAGTGTGTCACTGCACTTGTTTCATTTTTAGGTCAAAAGCCACACATTTCTATGACGTTCAATGACACACTTTATCTCACTCCCTCTGTGAGCTGTACTGTAGCTTCAGTTCTGACAAACACACAAACAATTATAAACCTCTACAGAACAATAACCACAAAAGACAAGTATCTAACACGTTTCTGAACAAGAATGATGTTATCTCTCCTTCAGCTTCAAGACGACAACACAGTTCATAGTTGCTCCTTCTTTGTCTCAGTGTCATTGTAGAGTCAAGAAGAAGTAACACATCTATTTCCTTTAGTTCTTACACTGATCTTCAATGTTTTTCTTAGTACTCAATATATCTAACGGAGTAAAGATCAACAGGTTCATATAACAATGATCAGACTGTATTTAGTTGTTTACAATATTTTAGTGCTACAGGTGTCACTTCTACTGCTAACTGCCGACTTACATGTGATGCATATAGTTTAATGATTATTTAAAATGTATTCTATTTTTATTTTATTCTAAACAGGTGTTGCATGATGGGTCGACTGTGAGAAAAGTCTCAAAGTGTGAAAGCTGTGGTTCAGTGTTTGTGTGAGGTAAGTGTGAAAAGGAAGTGCAGACCAGTTAAACATATCTTCATCAAATGTACCCTCCTCTTCCTCTGTGAGTGCTGTAGATGAAGCCTGTAATGAGCTGGAGTTTGTCAGAGGCAGAGTGACGAGCTGGATGTGAGGATGGGACCCTCTCTGGTCTGGACTCTGGGGCTCATCTGTGAGTTTACAACACTTTGACTTTAAACAGGTCAACATCTAAACTTTTGTCAGGCCTTTGTCGACATAAACTCTTTTATAATTCATATTTCAGTCTTCAATGTCGTCTTCTTCAAACACACAAAAGGTAAATAACTATCCTGTTTAATCTTTATTTAGTTCAGTTTCAGATTTTATTTAACATATATATGGCCTTATGTTACAAAACGTTCATAAAGAAGTGGAATTACATATTCTTCAAGCTGTGTTGTTTTATATTAGGCCATGTAACGTACAGTGTTACTTCTGCAGTTGTCATTAAGATGATTGTGTTTTCATGTTTACATCTATAGGACAGGGATATGACACCTGGGCCCATTATGACATCAAGAAATAAACTCACTGTGTTTGTGTTCTTTTATTGTTGCCTGTGACAGAGTTTAAAGAGATTTTCTATATTATTTTGTCATATTTAAAAATATCATAATGTTAGATGGATTTTTGCCCCAAAAGTCACTGGTTGTGTTTTGTTGAATCTCTTTGTTGCACTGGATGGAGTCGTGAGGACTTGTGTAGCACTTATCCACAGTTGTCTTTAGTCTGTTCTTAAAACACAGGGCTTACTTTTAAATCTTTGACATGAAGACTTGAGAAACTGTCAACACTCAGTAAATTATAATTTAGAGTCCTGTGTTGGTTCTTTTATGTTCTACTTTTGATAAATGTAATGATGAGAAAACAAAAAATAAACCTACACCTTTAACTCTGCCATGTTTCTTTTGTAATTTTCTTTTCTCTTTCTTTGTATACAGTTGTTATACAGTGGCCGTAAAGTGCAAACAAATTAACAAAAGCAAATATCAAAATAACAAATCAGAAAACAAATTTACCCTTTAAACCTATTTAAGGCGTCGTAAACAAGCAGCATAATGCACTACACAGCCCCAAGCCTAATATGGGTAAGCCGCACATCCAATTACTCAGCGGAAACCCGCTAAACGCACATGTAAGCCATATACACCAACTTCAAACACAGACCAAAAAACAATCATACAAAAGACAACATGTCAAGGTGTGAAGTTCGCCCCCTCCTCAACTCAGATGCTACATTTTTGCGAACAGCTGGCCAATACTTAAGCCTACAAACTCATGCCAGACCTCAATTTAAAGTACAGAAGCTATCGATTACAACGTTACAGTTTCCCTCAATTCTATTGGCACTAATGATTTTAAGGAGGCACGATGTGCTCAGTTCGATCAATCGGCTGCAGAGAATTTGCCGTGTGCAGTGGGGGCCAGCAACCGCTGCATAAAAGAAACAGACGCAGGAGGAAGAATGCAGACTGAAAACACATATAAATACATAGAAGTCTGGTTTAAGTTCTCAATAATGTATTTAATGAACACCATTAGTGATATAAACATGAAATATATAGTATTTACATGACTAAACTGAAATGGAACAGACTAATCTGTCTGTACTAAAACCTCTTGAGTTTTATTCTGCTCCACATTATCGGTTTAAAACTTTGCAGGGATAATGTTAAACATGTTTTATTTACATGTTATGAAGTAAAAAGTTGCAACAGCAGCATTCCAAAGAAAGCGAAAACTAAAAACTAAAAAAATAATTTAGCTGTGTGCCATCTTCATTTTCTCTTACTAGTAACACATATTAATATGATAACACTTTTTGACAAATCTCCACAAAGTTCCCTTTAAAATGACAAAATTATTCAAATACACCTTATTGTTGCTGAAATATAGTCTTTACTTTATGGGTATGGATTTTTGAGCAGTGTTCTTGAAAATAGGCCTCGGGTTTAAAGGGTTAATAAAACTAAAAAACACATCAATAATTCACAGAAACAAGAGTGAGTCAGAAAGAAGAGTCAGAAAACTGCCTGGTTTTCTAACTTGTAATTTTGTTCTCAGTTCTGTTATTTCGGTTTACACTTTATGGCCATCGTAGTATTACTCTAAAGCATTTTTAAATTTATATTCTTTACTTTACTTTTGTTTACACAGGTGACCATGTGACTCTGAAGGGTCCTGAACAGTCTGTGTATCTCGGAGACAATCTAACTCTGGTTTGTGTTCAAAATGTTCAGGCAAATTTGGACTTTTACAAAAATGAATTACTTATTACGGAGGACAAATACCATAAGATACAACAAATTCTGCCACAGTTGAACTAAAAATGTATTTAGTGGCAAAATCAGATCAGGGTTTTTACTGGTGTGGGACCAAAGACGGACCACAGTCCACAAAGAAAGAACTGAAGTTAACAGGTCAGTATTTTAAGACTTCTGATTTTACACAGCACTTATTTTGTTTCACTAATGACAAATAAATCATAAAAATAATTACCATTTCCATTTTGCCAAAGTCTGCATCCATCTTTGGCTGACTCTGACTTTAACAAATGCCATGTTTTTCTAATATTGTTCTCTCCTCAGGAAAGGGACGCAGAGTCCTTCTGAAAACATCCAGTGACACCATCCCAGAACAGAGCAGTGTGACTCTGAGCTGTGAAGTCCAGGACTTTAAAGGAACGTATAAATGGTTCAGAAGAAACTCAGCATTTGACTCTAAGAGGGAAATAATAAAAGAAAACTCAGCTCGTGTCAGTGTCTCAGATGGAGGTGTCTACTGCTGCAGAGGATGGGATGAATATATTGTCACAGAACAAAGTAATGATGTCACTGTTTTAAAAACTGGTGAGTACAGTTATGTTTTTAAATATAGATCTAAAATAAAAATAAAAGTTAAAAAGTAAGGAGTTAAAATAAACTGTGCCTATTCTTGGAACAAAATGAGGGTGTTTCTTTTGAGCTGATATGTCTTCAAATATACATTTATTACATTTATTACTTTTATTACATTTATTACATTTAAAACAAACAGTTTTAAAAAGTTGGTGTATATTTTACTTTTTCAGATTTTTTTATTTCACTGCTGTTCTTTGTGATTGTTTTGTTTATTAAACTGAAGTATGACATTTATTTGCAAAGATAAAACAATTACAGTTATTATAAAAGGTACTAAATATTATGGCTATATAAGGCAGCAGGAGGCATGTCACAGATGTTCTCCGAGTCCCAGAAGGTTCAGAAGGAACTAGCATTTCAGAAATATATTCTGGTGTTATACCATTTAGAGACTTTTAACGTTTTAAAGTCTATTCTCTGAGCAACAGGAAGCCAGTGCAGAGATTTTAAAACTGGACTGATGTGGTCGTACTTCCTGGTTTTGGTTAGAACCCGAGCAGCAGTTCTGAATAAGCTGCAGCTGTCTTAACCCTCGTTTTGAGAGACCAGTGAGCAGCCGTTACAGTAATATAACCTGCTGCAGATAAAAGCATGAATAAGTTTCTCTAAGTCTGCTTTAGACATTATCCCTTTGACTCTGGAAATGTTTTTAAGGTGATAAAATGCTTATGATGTAATGGACTTAATGTGACGTGGAAATTCAAGTCTGAGTCCATAATGACCCCTAGATTTCTAACTTGTTTTTAGATTTTAGAGAAAGAGATTGGAGGTGACTGCTGACACTTTCTCTTTGTTTCTGTTCCAAAGATGATTACTTCAGTCTTGTCTCAGGGCTGTGCCGACACCTTCTTCTTTACACAGGATCGTAAGCTGTCATCTGTGAGGCGTGCGAGATGTTTGCTTTTAATAAAGTTTAAGTTGGAAAACACCTGCATATCTCCTCATTACACATTAAGCATACTTCTTACAATTCTCCATAGATGGCCTACCTGGGACTCAAAAGTTAAAAAAATTGCGCACTGGCGGGTGTTGCACATTAGCATTAGTGGCGCACGGTAACAGCGACAACATAAAAACGAACGAACTAAAATAAAACACAATAATTAAATACTCATTAATTATTTTTAAAAGCCACAGGGAGCCGCATCAGAGGGATGAAAGAGCCGCATGCTGCTCCAGAGCCGTGTTGCCGACCCCTGCACTAGAGTGAAACTGTTTTGATGTAGGTTTCAGAACACAGTTGTAAAAAGCTGGCAGGTGATAATGGAGGACTTTCTTCTTTGTTCAGTGAGACTCAGCTCTTCTGTGTGAACTCTGGTGGAGCTGAGTCTGCGCTCAGAGGAGCAGGTCTCTGTTTTCACCTGCCAGCTGTTTACAACAGTGTTCTGAAACCTACATCAAAACAGGTTCACTCTAGAAGGACAACGACTCCACTAACACTAACGACTCACATCAGGAGTCACACTGCCCGACTCTGAGACCAGAACAGCCTGGTCCAATCAGAGTTAGTTTCAGGTCAAAGCCCTCCCTCTAGAGATAAAGCTCAGCTCTGTATCAGCTGGACTCAGAAATGGAAAAAGATAAAACCTCTTTAGCTTGAAAACTAAGTCCAGATGCATTTGCTTTAACTTTTTTTTCAATATGTTTAAGCTTAACTGAATGATTAGTATTTACTAATATTCTGCTCATCCAATATTAAAAAAGATGAACCTGTGCCGACTCAAGTCCCGTCTATTTATCCCTTCGTCTTCAACCGAAAAATCAGAACAAGTTGGATTTGGACACACCCCTTAATGAGCTTCTTTCTCGTCCTGACACCTGCGTTATGATCGGGAAGATACAGCCCATAAGTATCAAGAACAGCAGAAAGTTTTTGATACATTCCTGATACAAACATTATCCACACAAATTTTAAAATCACCTGCTATGACTATTTGTTCAATTTCTGTGCAGACAAACGAAAGCATTTCAGTAACTCATCAATAAAATCATGACAGTGTTTGTAAAGAACTACATTATAGATGAAGAAAACTTGAACTTCATTTTGAATGACACATATTCAAATGGGGTAGCTCAGTGGGTAGAGCAGCAACCGCTTCAACCGGAAGGTAGGCAAGACACTTAACCCACCTAGTGGCTGTAAAACTGGTATTTACTGTAGAATAATGAAAGTTGCTTTGGATAGAAGCGTCAGCTAAATGAATAAATCTAAATGTAAATAATAAAAACTCCCCAAGTGACAGCTTCTGGATGAGAATATTATCCCTAAGAAAGGAACATACACCACCTCCTTTTGTTTTCCTGTATTTTTGATACGAATGTAAAATCAGATAGAGTGGATTAAATAAGGACTGCATTTCCTGTCATCTAACCATGCTTCTGTTAAAAACATCAAGCTTATTTGAAGTTATTAAATCATTGAACACTGCAAGTTTCAAGTCTGTTTGAGCAGGACCTGACATTATCTGTTTGAAGGGATTTGAGTCAGATTTGTCTGTTCAGGTTGAGAACTGGTTAATTTTGACAAAATGTCCTGGCACAACAGAGGCCTCAGTGTCTTAATCACTGATAACAGTCATGATGCTGGTCTGGAGGACGTTAAGAGGGTTTGACATGGGTTTAAAATGAAATTATATTATGTTAAATATTACATTCGATGTTGACAGAACCCACAGTGAGTCTGAATCCAAACTGGTCTGAGATCTTTTCTGGAGACAGTCTCACTCTCAGATGTGAGATTGAGGACAGAGGAAACACTGAGTGGATGTATCAGTGGAGCAGGACCGGTTCAGTCCTACATCAAACAACAAAAGAATATACAATCTCAGAGTTACTGAGTCTGACAGTGGACACTACAGATGTAGAGGAGAAAGAGCTCCAGATCTCACAACACTGTGGAGCAGAGGGACCAGACTGAACGTACTGAGTGAGTCTGGACAACTTTTATGTTCAATATCAAGTAAGATCTTTATATACATTTCCACTCTGATCCACAGAAAAGCCAAAGGCCACAGTGACTGGTGAGACAGAGGTTCAGTCTGGAGGCAGAGTGACTCTGAGCTGCTCTGTGACTCCAGCTTCATCTGGTTGGAAATATTACTGGTTCAGAGACAACACAGAGTTATTCAAAGGTTCTTCTGATCAACAACAAATAAGTGTCTCAGTGGGAGGAGTGTACTGGTGCAGAGCAGGAAGAGGAGACCCACTTTATTTCACTGAGGACAGTCAGTCCTTCAGACTTAATGCTGTTGGTGAGTTTGTCTGTAACATCTGTAAACATCACTAGAAACATATCAGTCTTTAATATCTTCAAAGCTAAATTAATGAAACATTTATTCATATTGTTCCAGTCTTGTTTGTAACTGTGTTGGTTCTGATCAGTCTCTGACACAGCTGCTGTGTCTCTGGAGCCAAAGTGGCCTGAGATATTCCCAGGAGAGCAGGTCACTCTCAGATGTGAAATACACGGAGCAGACACTGAGTGGACGTATGAATGGAACAAATCTGGTGTGAGCTTTTCTAATAAAGAAGATAAAGTAATGATAATAAGTGCTGCTGCTTCAGGAAACAGTGGCAAATACAGCTGCAGAGGAATAATGAGACATGACCAACATAAAGCAACTGAATGGAGCAGCCAGGTTACATTACATGTGTCCAACAGTAGGTTTCATCTCACATTATTCATTATTACATTATTACACTGACAATTTAAAAACACAATAAGACAAATGATATCTAATGAGTGTTCAAACAGGTAAACTCCAGCCTGTCCTGTCTGTGTCTCCGTCATGGCTGACTCCTGGAGTCTCTGTCTCTCTGAGCTGTGGTGTTAAACAGACGTCTGCAGGATGGACCTTTACTGGTACAAGGCTGTTCCTCATTCATCAGACTCTTACAGATATGAGCTGCTCCCAGGTCACAGTAATGGGACTGAACAGGACTCCTTCAGCGTTCAGCACCAGACCAACACAGCAGGGTTTGTGTGTAGAGCAGGACGAGGACGTCCACTGTTTTACTCTGAATACAGTCAGCCCAAGTTTGTCTGGACTAAAGGTAGGATCTTTATTTATTGCTAATCATTCAGAGATATTTAGAAACTGTAAGTGTTTATGTTATTTTCATTCTTCATTATTTATGCACTTGTTGTTTTGCAGATGTTGAGTCCCCAGTGTCTCTCACAGTGAGTCCTGACAGATCACAGCACTTCACGTCTGACAAAGTCTCACTGAGCTGTGAATCCAGCTACACTAATGGAGAGTGGAGACTGAAAGGCTTTTCTCAGAACGGCCTTTTCTTACAACAATGTAGTTCCTACTGGACAGATAAACCTAAATGTCTAAATGCCAGAGGCCACAGAGAGACCAGTGGAGGCAGAGGAGATAGAGAGACAAGAGGAGGCAAAGGCCACAGAGAGACCAGAGGAGGCAGAGGACACAGACAGACCAGAGGAGGCAGAGGCCACAGAGAGACTAGAGGAGGCAGAGGACACAGACAGACCAGAAAAGGCAGATGCCTCAGAGAGAACTGAGTAGGCAGTGGCCAGATAGAGACCAGTAAAGGCAGAGGCCACAGAGAGACCAGGGGAGGCAGAGGAGGCAGACAGACCAGAAAAGGCAGATGCCTCAGAGAGACCAGAGTAGGCAGTGGCCAGATAGAGACCAGAGAAGGCAGAGGCCACAGAGAGACCAGAGGAGGCAGAGAGAGAGAGAGACCAAAAGAGGCAGTAAGAGCAGAGGAGGCAGAGGAGGCAGAGAGACCAGAGGAGGCAGAGGCCACAGAGTGACTAGAGGAGGCAGAGGAGACAAAGAGACCCGAGGAGGCATATGCCAGAGAGAGACCAGAGGAGGCAGAGGCAATAGAGAGACCAGTGGAGGCAGAGAGACCAGAGGGGCATAGGAGGCAGACAGACAATAGAAGGCAGAGGCCAGAGAGAGACCAGAGTAGGCAGAGGCCACAGAGAGACCAGAGGAGGCAGAGGAGGCAGAGAGACCAGAGGAGGCAGAGACCACCAAGAGTTCAGAGGAGGCAGAAAGACAGAGAGAGAAAAGAGGAGGCAAAGGCCACAGAGAGACTAGAGGATGCAGAGAAGGCAGAGAGTCCAGAGGAGACAGAGGACACAGAGAGACCAGAGGAGGTAGAGGAAAAGAGAGACAAGAGGAGGCAGAGGCCACAGAGAGACCAGAGGAGGCAGAGGCCACAGAGAGACCAGAGGAGGCAAAGGAGTCAGAGAGAGCAGAGGAAGCAGAGGCCACAGTGAGACCAGAGGGGGCAGAGGCCACCGAGAGTTCAGAGGAGGCAGAAAGACAGAGAGACCAGAGGAGGCAGAGAGACAAGAGGATGCAGAGGAGGCAGAGAGCAGAGGAGAACGAGGCCACAGAGAGACCAGAGGAGGCAGAGGAATAGAGAGACAAAAGGAGGCAGAGACCACAGAGAGACCAGAAGAGGCAGAGGCCACAGAGAGACGAGAGGAGGCAGAGAAGACAGAGAAACCAGAGGAGGCAGAGGCCACAGAGAATCCAAAGAGACATAGGCCACAGAGATACCAGAGGATTGCAGAGGTCACAGAGAGACCAGTGGAGGTAGAGAGAGCAGAGGAGGCAGAGAAGGCAGAGAGACCAGTGGAGGCAGAGGAGACAGAGAGACCAGAGGAGGCAACGGGGCAGAGAGGCGAGAGGAGGCAGAGGCCACCAATAGTTCAGAGGAGGAAGAAAGACAGAGAGACCAAAGGAGGCAGAGAGATTAGAGGACGCAGAGGAGGCAGAGAGACCAGAAAAGGCAGATGCAACAGAGAGACCAGAGGAGGCAGAGGCCACAGAGACCAGAGGAGGCAGAGAGACCAGAGAAGGCAGAGGACACAAAGAGACCAGAGGAGGCAGAGGCCACAGAGTGACAAGAGGAGGCAGAGGAGACAAAGAGACCAGAGGAGGCAGAGGCCACAGAGAGACGAGAGGAGGCAGAGGCAATAGAGAGACCAGTGGAGGCAGAGAGACCAGGGGACAGAGGAGACAGAGAGAAAAGAGAAGGCAGAGGCCACAGAGAGACCAGAGGAGGCAGAGGCCACAGAGAGACCAGAGGAGGCAGAGGCCAGAGAGACAAGAGGAGGCAGAGGAGACAGAGAGACCAGAGGAGGCAGAGGCCACAGAGAGACGAGAGGAAGCAGAGGAGGCAGAGGAGGCAGAGAGACCAGAGGAGGCAGAGGCCACAAATAGATCAGAGGAGGCAGACAGTCCAGAGGAGGCAGAGGCAATAGAGAGACCAGTGGAGTCAGAGAGACCAGATGGGGCATAGGAGGCAGACAGACAATAGAAGGCAGAGGCCAGAGAGAGACCAGAGGAGGCAGAGGCCACAGAGAGACCAGAGGAGGCAGAGGAGGCAGAGAGACCAGAAGGCAGAGGCCAACAAGAGTTCAGAGGAGGCAGAAAGACAGAGAGACAAGAGGAGGCAAAGGCCACAGAGAGACTAGAGGAGGAAGAGGAAAAGAGAGACAAGAGGAGGCAGAGGCCACAGAGAGACCAGAAGATGCAGAGGCCACAGAGAGACCAGAGGAGGCAGAGGAATAGAGAGACAAGAGGAGGCAGAGGCCACAGAGAGACCAGAAGATGCAGAGGCCACAAAGAGACGAAAGGAGGCAGAGGAGACAGAGAGACCAGTGGAGGCAGAGGCCACACAGAGACCAGAGGAGGCAGAGTTCACAGAGAGACCAGAGGAGGCAGAGGCCAGAGAGACCAGAGGAGGCATAGGCCACAGAGAGACCAGAGGATTGCAGAGGTCACAGAGAGACCAGTGGAGGTAGAGAGAGCAGAGGAGGCAGAGAAGGCAGAGAGACCAGTGGAGGCAGGGGAGACAGAGAGAGCAGAGGAGGCAGAGGCCACAGAGAGACCAGAGGAGGCACAGGCAATAGAGAGACCAGTAGAGACAGAGAGACCAGAGGGGGCAGAGGAGGCAGAGAGACAAGAGAAGACAGAGGCCACAGAGAGACCAGAGGAGGCAGAGGCCACAGAGAATCCAGAGGAGGCAGAGGAGGCAGAGAGACCAGAGGAGACAGACGAGACAGAGAGACGAGAGAAAGCAGGGGAGGCAGAGAGAGCAGAGGAGGCAGAGAAGGCAGAGAGACCAGTGGAGGCAGGGGAGAGAGAGAGAGCAGAGTAGGCAGAGGCCACAGAGAGACCAGAGGAGGCAGAGGAGACAGAGAGACGAGAGGAAGCAGAGGAGGAAGAGGAGGCAGAGAGACCAGAGGAGGCAGAGGCCACAAATAGATCAGAGGAGGCATACAGTCCAGAGGAGGCAGAGGCAATAGAGAGACCAGTGGAGTCAGAGAGACCAGATGGGGCATAGGAGGCAGACAGACAATAGAAGGCAGAGGCCAGAGAGAGACCAGAGTAGGCAGAGGCCACAGAGAGACCAGAGGAGGCAGAGGAGGCAGAGAGACCAGAGGAGGCAGAGACCACCAGAGTTCAGAGGAGGCAGAAAGACAGAGAGAAAAGAGGAGGCAGAGGCCACAGAGAGACCAGAGGATGCAGAGAGGCAGAGAGACCAGAGAGGAGACAGAGAGACACAGAGAGGCAGAGGAGGCAGAGGAAAAGAGAGACAGAGGAGGCAGAGGCCACAGAGAGACCAGAAGATGCAGAGGCCACAGAGAGACCAGAGGAGGCAGAGGAATAGAGAGACAAGAGGAGGCAGAGGCCACAGAGAGACCAGAAGATGCAGAGGCCACAGAGATAGAGGAGGCAGAGGAGACAGAGAGACCAGAGGAGGCATAGGCCAGAGAGAATCAGAGGAGGCAGAGGCCACAGAGAGACCAGAGGATTGCAGAGGTCACAGAGAGACCAGTGGAGGTAGAGAGATCAGAGGAGGCAGAGAGGCAGAGAGACCAGTGGAGGCAGGGAGACAGAGAGCAGAGGAGGCATAGGCCACAGAGAGACGAGAGGAAGCAGAGGAGGCAGAGAGACCAGAGGAGGCAGAGGCAACAGAGAGAGGAGGCAGAGGAGGCAGAGAGACAAGAGAAGACAGAGGCCACAGAGAGACCAGAGGAGGCAGAGGCCACAGAGAGACCAGAGGAGGCAGAGGAGGCAGAGAGACCAGAGGAGGCAGGCAGAGACAGAGAGACGAGAGGAAGCAGAGGCAGAGACCAGAGGAGGAAGTGTCACAGAGAGAGACTAGAGGAGGCAGAGAGTCCAGAGGAGGCAGAGGCCACACAGTGACTAGAGGATGCAGAAAGACAGAGAGACCAGAGGAGGCAAAAGCCACAGAGAGACTAGAGGAGGCAGAGAAGGCAGAGAGAGTCCAGAGGAGACAGAGGCTATGAGAGACCAGATGAGGCAGAGGTCACAGAGAGACCAGAGGAGGCAGAGGAGGCAGAGAGACCAGAAAAGGCAAATGCCACAGAGAGACAAGAGGAGGCAGAGGCCACAGAGAGACCAGAGAAGGCAGAGGCTTCAGAGAGACCAGAGGACACAGAGAGACCAGATGAGGCAGAGGACAGAGAGACCAGAGGAGGCATAGGCCACAGAGAGACCAGAGGAGGCATAGCAATAGAGAGACCAGTGGAGGCAAAGGAAGCAGAGAGACCAGAGGAGGCAGAGGCCACAGAGAGACCAGAGACAGAGAGACCAGAGGAGGAAGTTAAAGCAGAGAGGCAGAGGAGGCAGAGAGCAGAGGAGGCAGAGGCCACACAGTGACTAGAGGAGGCAGAGGAGACAGAGAGACCAGAGGAGGCAGAGGCCACAGAGAGACCAGAGGAGGCAGAGGACACAGAGAGACAGAGGAGACAGAGGAGGTAGAGAGACCAGAGGAGGCAGAGGCCACAGAGAGACCAGAGGAGACAGAGAGTCAGAGGCCACAGAGAGACCAGAAGAGGCAGAGGCCACAGAGAGACCAGAAGGCAGGCAGAGAGACCAGAGAAGGCAGAGGCCATAGAGAGACCAGAGGAGGCAGAGGCCACAGAGAGACCAGAGAGGCAGAGGCCACAGAGAGACCAGAGGAGGCAGAGGCCACAGAGAGACCAGATGGAGGTAGAGAGACCAGAGGAGGCAGAGAAGGCAGAGAGACCAGTAGAGGCAGAGGAGACAGAGAGACCAGTTTAGGAGGCAGAGCCACAGAGAGACCAGAGGAAGCAGAGGAGGCAGAGAGACCAGAGAGGCAGAGGAGGCAGTTAGAGAGAGGAGGCAGAGAGGAGACAGAGAGACCGGAGGCAGAGGAGACAAAAAGACCAGAGGAGGCAGAGGCCACAGAGAGACCAGAGGAGGCAGAGGCAATTGAGAGACCAGTGGAGGCAGAGAGCAGAGGGAGCAGAGGAGGCAGAGAGACCAGAGAGGCACAGAAAGACCAGAGGAGGCAGAGAGTCCAGAGGAGGCAGAGGCCAATGAGAGGACCAGAGGAGGCAGAGGCCACAGAGAGACCAGAGGAGGCAGAGGCCACAGAGAGACCAGAGGAGGCAGAGGCCACAGAGAGACCAGAGGAGGAGGCAGGCCAGACCAGAGGAGGCAGAGGCCACAAAGAGACCAGAGGAGGCAGAGAGTCAAGAGGAGGCAGAGAGCCACAGAGTGACTAGAGGAGGCATAGGCAAAGAGAGCAGTGGAGGCAGAGAGACGCAGAGGAGGCAGAGAGTCAAGAGAAGGCAGAGGCCACAGAGAGACCAGAGGAGGCAGAGGCCACAGAGAGACGAGTAGGCAGAGAGATAGAGAGAGCAGAAGAGGAGGAGGCCACAGAGTTAGACCAGAGGAGGAAGAGGCCACCGAGAGTTCAGTTGAGGCAGAAAGACAGAGAGCCCAGAGGAGGCAGAGAGACAGAGAGACCAGAGGAGGCAGAGGCCACAGAGAGACCAGAGGAGACAGAGGCCACAGAGAGACCAGAGGAGTTCAGAGGCCACAGAGAGGCTAGAGGAGGTAGAGCCACAGAGAGACCAGAGGAGGCAGAAGCCAGAGAGAGAGACCAGAGGAGGCAGAGGAGGCAGAGAGACCAGAGAAGGCAGAGGCCACCAGAGAGACCAGAGGAGGCAGAAAGACAGAGAGACAAGAGGAGGCAGAGGCCACAGAGAGACTAGAGGAGGAAGAGGAAAAGAGAGACAAGAGGAGGCAGAGGCCACAGAGAGACCAGAAGATGCAGAGGCCACAGAGAGACCAGAGGAGGCAGAGGAATAGAGAGACAAGAGGAAGGCAGAGGCCACAGAGAGACCAGAAGATGCAGAGGCCACAAAGAGACAGAGGAGGCAGAGGAGACAGAGAGACCAGTGGAGGCAGAGGCCACACAGAGACCAGAGGAGGCAGAGGCCACAGAGAGACCAGAGGAGGCAGAGGAGGCAGAGAGACCAGAGGAGGCATAGGCCACAGAGACCAGAGGATTGCAGAGGAGACCAGAGGAGGCAGAGACCAGAGGAGGCAGAGAAGGACCAGTGGAGGCAGAGACAGAGAGCAGAGGAGGCAGAGGCCACAGAGAGACCAGAGGAGGCACAGGCAATAGAGAGACCAGTAGAGACAGAGAGACCAGAGGGGGCAGAGGAGGCAGAGAGACAAGAGAAGACAGAGGCCACAGAGAGACCAGAGGAGGCAGAGGCCACAGAGAATCCAGAGGAGGCAGAGGAGGCAAATAGACCAGAGGAGGCAGAGAGACAGAGAGACAAGAGAAAGCAGAGGGAGGCCACAGAGTCTAGAGGAGGCAGAGGCCATGAGAGAGACCAGAGGAGGCATGAGGCCACAGAGAGACTAGAGGAGCAGAGGTCACAGAGAGACCAGTGGAGGTAGAGAGCAGAGGAGGCAGAGAGAGGCAGAGAGACCAGTGGAGGCAGGGGAGAGAGAGAGGGCCACAGAGAGACGAGAGGAAGCAGAGGAGGCAGAGAGACCAGAGGAGGCAGAGGAGACAGAGAGACCAGAGGAGGCAGAGGCCACAGAGAGAGACAGAGGAAGCAGAGGAGGAAGAGAGAGAGACCAGAGGAGGCAGAGGCCACAAATAGAGGCAGAGAGAGGCAGAGAGAGTCCAGAGGAGGCAGAGGCCACAGAGAGACCAGTGGAGGTCAGAGACCAGAGGAGGCAGGAGGCCAGAGAGAGCAGAGGAGGCAGAGGAGGCAGAGAGACCAGAGGAGGCAGAGAGACCACAAGAGTTCAGAGGAGGCAGAGGACAGAGAGACCAGAGGAGGCAGAGGCCACAGAGAGACCAGAGGATGCAGAGAAGGCAGAGAGACAGAGAGGAGGACAGAGGACCAGAGAGAGGTAGAGGAAGAGAGAGAGACAGAGGAGGCAGAGGCCAGAGAGACCAGAGGAGGCAGAGGAATAGAGAGACAAGAGGAGGCAGAGGCCACAGAGAGACCAGAAGATGCAGAGGCCACAGAGAGATGAAAGGAGGCAGAGGAGACAGAGAGACCAGTGGAGGCATAGGCCATGAGAGAATCCAGAGGAGGAATAGGCCACAGAGAGACCAGAGGATTGCAGAGGTCACAGAGAGACCAGTGGAGGTAGAGAGATCAGAGGAGGCAGAGAAGAAAGAGAGACCAGTGGAGGCAGGGGAGACAGAGAGAGCAGAGGAGGCATAGGCCACAGAGAGACGAGAGGAAGCAGAGGAGGCAGAGAGACCAGAGGAGGCAGAGGCCATGAGAGAATCCAGAGGAGGCATAGGCCACAGAGAGACCAGAGGATTGCAGAGGTCACAGAGAGACCAGTGGAGGTAGAGAGATCAGAGGAGGCAGAGAAGGCAGAGAGACCAGTGGAGGCAGGGGAGACAGAGAGAGCAGAGGAGGCATAGATCACAGAGAGACGAGAGGAAGCAGAGGAGGCAGAGAAACCAGAGGAGGCAGAGGCAACAGAGAGACCAGAGGAGGCACAGGCAATAGAGAGACCAGTAGAGATTGAGAGACCAGAGGGGGCAGAGGAGGCAGAGAGACAAGAGAAGTCAGAGGCCACAGAGAGACCAGAGGAGGCAGAGGCCACATAGAGACCAGAGGAGGCAGTGGAGGCAGAGAGACCAGAGGAGGCAGACGAGACAGAGAGACGAGAGGAAGCAGGGAGGCAGAGACTCTAGAGGAGGAAGTGTCACAGAAAGACTAGAGGAGGCAGAGAGTCCAGAGGAGGCAGAGGCCACACAGTGACTAGAGGATGCAGAAAGACAGAGAGACAAGAGGAGGCAAAAGCCACAGAGAGACTAGAGGATGCAGAGAAGGCAGAGAGTCCAGAGGAAACAGAGGCTATAGAGAGACCAGATGAGGCAGAGGTCACAGAGAGACCAGAGGAGCCAGAGGAGGCAGAGAGACAAGAAAAGGCAAATGCCACAGAGAGACAAGTGGAGGCAGCGGCCACAGAGAGAGCAGAGAAGGCAGAGGCTTCAGAGAGACCAGAGGATGCAGAGGCCACAGAGAGACCAGATGAGGCAGAGAGACAGAGAGACCAAAGGAGGCAGAGGCCACAGAGAGAC
>JALDNG010001403.1:0-81160 GCA_024349245.1 Neodontobutis hainanensis
ATATATAACTTGTATTTGATTTCTTATTTCAAGAAAGGAATTCAAATCACGATTATCAAAAATATTTTTCCTGAAATGTATTTAGTTATGAATATTAGAACGAACTACACTCTAAATTTAATGATGTTCTTCAATAAGAAATCAAAGACCTGTCTAAAGAAAATGTGAATCTGTCTGAGCAACATGCTCTTCCTGCTGTGTGTAACTATATCGAAAGATTCGATTCTCGAGTATTTTCAAGGCTAGTTTTATTTGTTATATTCATAAATTAATCAACCTAAATTTTAAAGTCAAATATTTTTAATTAATAAAACAAGCCTGTGAATGAAAAAACTTGTGTTTATTTATTTTTTTATAATACGTTTGATAAATTGCAAATATATAGATGCATTAATTTAAAAATTTTATTCTCTTGCATAAATTAAAATAAATACAGAATCTAAAAAATTAATTATAAATAAATTTGGATCTTACATAAAAGATACATTTATTTGTTTTTAATCATCTAATAACTGATGTACAACCTAAGAATAAATAAAATATGTAATTATAACATATTTTTAAAATATCATTGACATTAATTCTTCTTTCCATATTTATATCATGTTATTATTAAATTTTAAATATACTCAATTAAAATTATGTAAAATTATAAATTATTCTGTGTTGATTCAAATATTTTCAGTATATTTATACATTCAATTTTTGATCTTATGTATTATTTATTTAATATATCATGAATTTATAATCTATCGGATATTATTTGTGAATAGGAAATCATTAAATAATTACATGTGAAATCTTATTCTTGACCGTGTATTATTTTTTTTTTTTTTTATATTTTTCAATATTTCATTTATATTTTCAAAACATTCTTATATTAAGAAAATCCAATTTTATATTTTCTCTAATTATATTTATTTAATTTTATCTTGCAGTTTAAATATAATAACATACAAGTGGAAATAAGTCAAATGCACATTTACACAAAAAAATTTCGAATTAATAATTTTAGCTTTGTCATTTTGATATAAATATTTTGGTAATTTATATAAATTATGTAATAAAGAATAAGATACATAATTATTGACATTATTCGAATTTTAAATGATCACATTATTTTTTCAATTAATTTTCGTTATAATATCTCATTTTTAATTTGTTGAATACTGGATATTCAATAAATTAACTTATTTCTAATATTCAAACCTAAAAAAAGTTTAAATGTAACCTCTCCCTTTTTTGTTATTTAATTTGATTAAATATAATTTTTTTCAAGCAAAATAATTTTAATAAGATGCAAAATTTATGAAAGATAAATTTTAACTTTTCTTCTATTTTTATATCGTGAAATTATATATGAATTTTAACAGTTTAATATTTAGGAAAATTTATATTTTGAATGGATCATCAACAATAGATTATCCTATTTTGATTTTTTTTATTTAAATATACGATGTGATGTAAATCTAATGATGAACCATCATCTATCCACAGTTAAACTTATACTTCGAGTTCGATTTATGTAAACATTTAATTAAAACAGAATTTTGGGCGTAATTCCACAATATTCAAGGTTTTTTGTGGTGAAGCATTCTTTTCAAATTAGATCTAAAGAATTTATCCATTCAAAAATGTAAAAAGAAATTTAATGAGAGGAAAATGCACAGTTTATATGTTAATAATGACATAGTATGGATAAACAAATGGTGTTGGTTTCCTCTTTATCAAAACCAATCTCAAAAACTGGATTATGTTTCACTTAACTCGTTTTGATCATGAAAATGTATTTTTAAATTAAAATAAATAAGATAATTTTATCAAATATAAGTTTATATTTCAACTCCACATAAGTAAATACAGCTATGTATATCAAAATTTTACTGTCGAAAAATCTTTGGAAATTTCTAAAAAGGAAAACACGATTAGAAACCTTAAATTAGACAATCTATATACAGTTGAAGAAATTGTTTTCTAGTATTCTTAGTTATATTCATATTTTAGTGATTATGTTTTAAATTATACAAAAGCAACAAGTTTGTACCATTTCAATTTACATAAACCTCGAATCAAAAAAAATGAATTGTGTATGTTTTTATCGATATATAATAATGAAATATAATTTAAATATTCATCAATTAGATTTATTAAAATATTTGAAAATAGCTAACTGTTCGTGCACTCTTGATGGCCATGTTTTATCAGGCAGATTAAATCGTTCTAATCATAAATTATTTTGGTGCAGATGTCAATGTAAGAATGATAGTTATGGGAGAAGATGTCAATATAAACAAAATTGTTTAAATTGCAGACATGGTCATTGCCATAATAATACATGTTTTCTCTGTAAAAATGGTTGGATGGGTTCAGATTGTTCACAGAAAACCTGCAAAAATTTTAATATCTGTGCAAATAAAGGCTCTCATTTATTTTATAATTTTAGTAAAATGTTCAATTGAAGAGGATAAGAGAATGTAAATGCACAAATCAGACGTTTGGAAAATACTGTCAGATGTATATGACTGACATATATCATACCTATTCTCCTGAAAATATAGATGCGATTCATCCATGTATTAAAAGAAAATAACATAAAGACAAAAAAATGAAGTATATTGTAATCGGTTTTTTCGCCTTACATTTGTTCTATATGATCTCATACATCCTAATCTACAGCATTATATTGCCGTATGAACATGAAATTTATCAGATATGAAAGATTTCGAGAGATGGAAGAAATATCAAAAGAAATATATTATAACTAGTACTATATAGAATATAATTTGAAAGAAAAGAACTTGGAATTTCATTGATCGAAAAATGAAATTTAGAAATTAGAATATACCATTATTTAGACCTGTTCAAAACCCCTCAATAAATCAATATCTTTTATCCATAAATATACACATATTTTAAAATTATTTTATGATAGATTTAAAGTTTAATACTATCATATATTTTTCACTGATAAAATATCATTATTTGACAATTTTCAAATCGAATATAATAAAAAAGCGAATTATAAAATAAATTAAAAACTTTAAGATCATTTTGAACTTTTGCCATTTTCAAACACATAAAATTTTACCTTACGATTTTATATTTTTTCAAAGAATTTAAAAATTGAAATATGAAATAGACTTTATCATAAATACTAGTTTATAATACCCTATTAATTTCGATGTTTTATATGTTCATCGATTTGATTCGTTGAGATTTATTTTTTTATGAAATAAAATCATTCAAATTTTCCTGCTAAAATAGGAATATTTATTCACATATATATTGATTTTACTGTCCAAGTAATTCGTATTTTAAAATAATTTATTTTGAGAACAAATATAAAATTAAATTCAATTGATGTTGATCAAAATTCATACTGATAAACGTCTTTGGCATATATATTTTGCCTTTGTTACATACTCTAAAGTATTATTCTTCTAATATGCAACAAAAGGATCAAATCGTTCCAAACTAGTTTCTTGTATAATTTTCAAATAAATTAAATTATCAAAATTATATTACACCAAATATCAAGTCACGTGTTTAGATATATCTCCTTTTAATTTGCATCAATAAAATAGTTCGTTGACACCAAAACTTATTTGTGGTATTTAAATATTTTTTACCATTTTTATGTTAACAGTTCTTCAGCTCAATAAGATATTAAAAATAACAATCAAAATATGTTCAAATCAGATTTAAAATTTTTATTAATAATTTAATCAAGAAAAACATTTTACATATTATCGAGTTATTTTGTTGATTATAGGATATTTCAAATACTGTTGAATACTGATTGTCTGATTTAGTTCTTAAGTATTAAATAGAGATAAAATGAAAAGACACCTAAAAGTTATTATAAATGCCTTGTGAAATCAGAGTCAACATAAAAAGATTTTAAAATGGAATATTCATCTTGTTTCTTTTTTAAATGGATACTTATTCAATAATTTTATTCCTAAAATATTTTGTTTTTAAGTCGTTAATTTAACCAATATGAAATCATCTTATTTTGAAATCAAAGCTAATCTAAGTTAAACAGGGTATTGTTTAGTGTTAAATATTTCAAAAATATCCTTTCGACGTAAAATGATATAGAATGGCATTGGTAATTCTTAATGAAACGGAAGCCTACGTAATGATTGAAAATATTTAATAAATATAAATAAATCAAAGTATTCGTGAAATAAACATAGTTTCCTGAAATAAAAATTAAAGAAGGAATATTAAAATATCATTATGAGAAAGATAATCCAAAGATTTATGTTTTGAATCTAAAATTAAATTAAATCGAATCACAGATCAGATAAAATAATTTGACATAATTTCTATCATCAATTTACATGAATTTTAGTCGATATTAATTATTTATCATTTTAAATTTACTTTATTCGTTAAGATACCTAAATAATTTAAACCTTTTATTGATGAAATCTAATGAAGTTTTTTATTTTAATAAATTATACTTGTATTTAATTTTATTAAATTTTTGGAAGAATAGATATTTTAAGCAACAAAGATAAAATAAATTTACATTTTTTGTATGTGATCATACATTAATACATAAAAAGGGATGTAATTCATGCGTTGTGTCATCTACGAGCGTAAATAGAATAATAAGCATGGGAACCTATGATGCTTAATCATATATTATGGTGTCTGTTTCATAAAGATATTTAATATAATCACATTGACAACACAAAAACATTCTAAATATTATTTTTTATCAAGCTGAAAACAATAAAAATAAATAATTATACATATTTTTTAAATATTTATAAATTAAACATTTTTTATTGTATCAAACTATTGACCTTAAACCTGGAGGAAATATTCGATGAATAAATTCTATGATAAATATTAAATATACTCTATTTTTTAATTAAAATTTCTTTTAAATCTTAAAACGTAATAGCCGTAAAAATTAAAAAAACATATTCATTCTCAATAAAATAAAAATTTTATTCGATGTATGATCCATTTTTATATATATCTATTGAGTTTATTTTTGAATGTTAGTACACATGACTTTCAATTTATATTAAATTTATTTTTAATAATTTTAAAAAAGTTTTAAGCTGAAATTTTGCCAAATGTAACATATATAAAATTGTTTAAATTTAAATGATACACCAGTTAATTTATGTGAAATTAAATGAAAACATAGAAAACAGACAAATCAAATATTTTATAAGGGATATGAAAATTATTAATTTTCAACTATTTGCAAATATTCATGTATTATAGAGTTATCTAATTTATATCACTATGAGGACAGACTGTGGATAATAATCAATAGCTGTATCAAAAATACCATAGCTAAATTATGTAATTATTTTTAACTAGTAAACTAGACTGTAGTTAAAATCACTCAGCAGACAGTGTCGATTCAAAAAATTCTTTCGAATTATTTTATGAAAATTTAAAGATAATTATTACAAAGTTATTTGAGTCAAATAAAAATGTAAATTTTTAAGAACGATCGATTTGCCACAAATTTATATTCCAGTACTTTTCAAAGCATTTCTAAGTTTCTGTGAGTCTTAAATTTCATCATTAAGTTTATTTCTTCTTGATAAATTTGTTTTAAATTTTTCAAAATATCTTAAAATTAGTTTCATCTCCTTCATAAGTGAAAAATTTTATATAAACACGATTTTTGTATGATCATGACCCCTGTTATTTAGATACCTACTTAGAGGAATTTTAACACTTTGCTGTCTAACAACATTCTTGATTTATGCATTAAAATCAGATCGATTTCAAATATGACAGACATTTATCTGATTATATCTTTCATACTCTTACGAACTTTTGTTTCTTACTCTGATGATATCAATTGCTCATTAAAACCGTATTTTGTTGAATAGAAGAAAGCATTCTATTTTTTATCGAGAGCTAGTTTTTTCTTTATAATTATGGCACATTAACAGTGAAGCCATAATAACTGCAATGATTTTATAAAGTCTGTAATAGATTATATTATGGTAAGCTAATTCTGAGAAATTTCGCCATGACAATAAATATGTTGTCCTTTCGATATTTTGTTTCAGGGCTTTTTACCAGAACTCGCTCATAGGTGGATTTACCTTTTTATTTTACGAACTTATAAAAATTATAATTGAAACTTAATTCAAAAGTTTAATTTGCAAATCGAATAAAACGGAGTGAAAAAATTAATTTTAATCGATGATATCATTTAAGGTGTTGTATTTGACAAAATAAAATTTTATGTATTTATCATCATATTTGATAAAATATTTGATCTTTATTTTGTTAAAGTGATCGCCGTTATATATTATGATATTTCATTCACAATATAATAATTTTTGTATCTTTAATTTGATAATAGAAACAAAATAATTAAATGTCAAATGTTGATTCAAAATTATTAAAAATCTTTGACATGGAAATTATAGATGAAATCTTTAAAATCTTTCATCTTCATAAATAAAAGATAAATTTTGAAAATATTTAAAACTTAAATTTGAGGATTATTCCATTTATTAATAAATTTAAATTAATTGATTGGTTGATATTTCAAATAACAGGTTTATTCGTGAGTTTAGTAAAATCTAAGGAATGTTTAAAATTAATGTTATATCATAATTTTGTTCGATTTTCATTTATACATAATCTGTATTTCAGAGATTCTAATCAGTTGTGAATTTTTATTCCTGATAGTATATCATCCAGATATATTTTCCTCGTGGAAAAAAAATATAATTTCAAAACATACCATATTCATAATTTTTACTGAATTACCCAATGATCATATTTTGAAGCAAAACATATTCTCATTTACGATTCACAAAAAGCAAATACACTCTTATTTTTCAGTTAAAGTTATTTTCAAATGTCATCATTGTTAAACGAAAATTATTTCATATAATTTTTACAGTAAAGATAATTACACGTTGACTTTTTGATATTTACAAATAGGTATAGTCATTCCAAAAAGTTTAAAAGAATTTATCATGGTCGTTTTAAGATTTCATGTTTGATTAAATTAATAATTCAAACGATTTATGACATATAATAAAACATTATAAGTCAAAACTAAAGCTAAAAGATGAAATACTTGAAAATAGATATATCTGTTGTGATGTCTGAAAAAAAATAAAAGTTGAATAAGCCGTTATAATTTGTAAATTTTGTGAGGCAAAAAATTAAAACTAGATTTAAAAAAATTGTGATTGTGTTCTTATCAGTAAAATTGACTTAAAAATAACAAAAACTTTTTTAATAATTTTAACATTTTAGTTTTACAGCATTAATATTTTTAAATTAGTAAAAGCATTTTTAGAAAAGAAAGAGGATTTACCGTCTTAAATTAAATTTTTCATTTCAAGATATTGTCAAATAGATAAAAATATTTATATATTATATATAGAGATAGTTTTATGAAATTTTTATATTTAAACCTGATTTATAATATTTTGATAAATTTACATCGATTCAAATAATCATGATAATTTTTTTATCTCCTTAAAAATACATGTTGTTGATAATTGTGAGTAAAACTGTATCATATTTAGTTTAAAATTTAAAACAGAATAAATTCTATGGGATGATTGAAACATTTTTCGTATTTAAAAAAAATTAAAAATGCTTGAATAAATAAAATGTAAAAAAGAATTTGTTATTAATTTAAATCTATATTCTTTTTGACATTTACAAACAATTTAATATTCTTTCTGAATCAAATTAACGTTAATTGTCAAAACAATTATACTGTATCATTATTTACATTTGATTTTTAGAATACACATATCAAACAAAATAATTAAAACATTTATCTAGGCATAAATTACATTTAAAAATAATAGATTCGATCATATATCAACCACAATGATTTGTTTTCAGGTTAATCATTGTTAAATTTTAAAATCAGTGGAATTAAAAAATCCATTTTCAACTTAAGGATGATTTTAAATAAACTCTAAAAACAAAATAAGTCTTATGGTTTAATAACTAAATCAATGATATCAAATAAATTTGTTGATATTTAAAGTTCCATGTAATCTTGAGTTAATTATATTTTCAGCTTTGATCCTTGATCAACTTAAATTTAAGGTGTTTTTGAAAGATCTTTTTGTCATATTTAGTTTTTAATTATTTTTGTTTTAGTCTTGGTACGTTAATCAGATTATTACTTTGACCAGTTTTAGATAACATAGATTACTTTTAATCAATGTTTATTTTTCGAATAAATTGGAATGTGAAGATAACCAAAAAATAAAAAATTTTATTTTTATGTTTCAAGCCATTTTCTTTTCAAATAAAAGTTGAATTTCGTAAATATAAATTTAAAAAAATAAAAATACGTTCTATTAATTTTAACATATTAACTTGATATTTAACATTTACTATTTATCATTATCTCTTTTTATGTTTATTATATCTAAACTCAAAACAGTGATTCATTTAAGATACATGATTATCGACATATGTAATATGAACATTTTTGGAAAAATATATTTGTTTGTAAAAGTATTTTAAAAGTTTTGAAAATCAGAAGTAGATTTTTGTGCAATAATAAATGAAAATAATATTTCTAAGTATTATAAGCTTTGGTGCTTGCCAGTCTAAATGGTTTAAATCGGTATTAATTTATATAAAATATTTTTTCTTATTTTATATATATAACTTGTATTTGATTTCTAATTTCAAGAAAGTAATTCAAATCACGATTATAAAAAATATTTTTCCTCAAATGTATTTAGTTATGAATATTAGAACAAACTACACTCTAAATTTAATGATGAACTTCAATAGGAAATCAAAGACCTGTCTAAAGAACAATGCGAATCTTTCTGAGGAACATGCCATTCCTGTTGTGTGCAACTATATCGATAGATTCGATTCTCGAGTATTTTCAAGGCTATTTTTATTTATTATATTCAAAAATTTAATCAACGTAAATTTTAAAAGTAAAATTATTTTTTATTCATAAAGCAAACCTGTGAATGAAAAAACTTGTGTTTATTTTTTAATGATCATTTGTTTTAAAATACCCATGATAAATTGCAAATATATAGATGTATAAATTAAAAAATTTGATTCTCTTGGCTTAATTAAAATAAAAACAGAATCTAAAAATTTTTTTATATATATTGGGATAAAACATAAAAGATTATATCAATTTGTTTTTGAACATCTAATAACTGATGAACAACAAAAGAATTTCGAAAACATTAAATAACATATTTTTTTAAATATCATTGACATTAATATTCTTTTCCATGTTAATATCATGTTATTATTAAATTTTATATCTACTAAATTAATATAAATTATGAAAATTAGTTATATTATAAATCATTCTGTTTTGATTCAAATATTTTCAACGTATATTTTCAATGCATAAATTTAAATTTCTGTTCTTATGTTTTATTTATTTTATATAGAATGAATTTTTAATCAATCTGACATTATTTGTGAAAATGAAAGCATAAAATAATTACAAGTGAAATCTTATTCAACAGCTCTTTTTATTTTTTTAATATTT
Organism: Neodontobutis hainanensis; assembly: GCA_024349245.1. Taxonomy (NCBI): domain Eukaryota; kingdom Metazoa; phylum Chordata; class Actinopteri; order Gobiiformes; family Odontobutidae; genus Neodontobutis; species Neodontobutis hainanensis. Next base: position 9,515 of record JALDNG010001403.1, read on the forward strand.
CATTTAGATTTTCAAAACATTCTTGTTTTGAGAAAATGCTATTTTAGATTTGCTCCAATTATTTTTATTTAATTTTATGTTACAGATTAAATAAAACAACATACACGTGAATAAGTCAAAAGCACATTTACACAAAAAAATTTCAAATTAATAATTTAAGATTTGTCATCTTGATATAAATCTTTTGGTAATTTATATATGTTTTGTAATAAAGAATTAGATATTTAATTATTGACATTATTCGAATTTTAACTGACAACATTATTTTTTCAATTAATATTCGGTATAATATCTCATTTTTAATTTGAAGAATTTTGGACATTCAATAAATTAACTTATTGTTTATTTTCAAACCATAAAAGATTAAATGTAACATGTTCATTTTGTTATTTAATTTGATTAAATATAATTTTTATTTTCAAGCAAAATAATTTTAAATCTGGATGCAAAATTTATGGAAAGATAAATTATGACTATTTTCTTCTATTTTTATATCGTGAAATTATATATGATTTTAACAGTCTAATATAGGAAAATTTATATTTTGAATGGATCATCAACAATAGATTATCCTATTTTGATAATTTTTTGTCACATATACTATGTGATGTAAATCTTATGATGAACCTTTATCTATGCACAGTTAAACTTATACTTCGAATTAGATTTATGTAAACATTAAATTAAAACAGAATTTTGAGCGTAATTCCTCAATATTCAAGGTTTTTGTTGTGAAGCATTCTTTTCAAATTAGATCTGAAGAATTTATCCATTCAAAAATATAAAGAGAATTTTAATGTGAGTGGAAAAATGAAAAATTTATTTGATAATTATGACAAAACTATGGATAAACAAATGGTGTTGGTTTCCTCTTTATCAAAACCAATCTCAAAAACTGGATTATGTTTCACTTACTCGTTTTAATAGTGAAAATGTATTTTCAATTAAAATAAATAAGATGAATTTTATCAAATATAAGTTTATATTTCAGCTCCACATTGGTAAATACAGCTATGTATATCAAAATTTTTATGTCGAAAAAACTTTGGAAATTTCAAAAAGGAAAAACACGATTAGAAACCTTAATTTAGACAATCTATATACAGTTGAAGAAATCGTTATCTAGTATTCTTTTTTATCCATATTTTAGTGATTATGTTTTAAATTATACAAAAGCAACTAATGTTTGCACCATTTCAATTTAAATAAACCTCGAATCAAAAAAAATGAATTGTGTATGTTTTTATCGATATATAATGATGAAATATAATTTAAATACTCATGAATTAGATTTATTAAAATATTTGAAAATAGCTAACTGTTCTTGCACTCTTGATGATAATGTTTTATCAGGATCACTAAATCTTTCTAATCATAAATTATTTTGGTGCAGATGTCAATGTAAAGATGATAGCTATGGGAGAAGATGTGAATATAAACATAATTGTTAAAATTGCAGAAATGGTCATTGCCATAATAATAACACATGTTATCTCTGTAAAAATGGTTGGATGGGTTCAGATTGTTCACAGAAAACCTGCAAAAATTTTAATATCTGTGCAAATAAAGGCTCTCATTTATTTTATAATTTTAGTAAAATGTTCAATTGAAGAGGATAAGAGAGAATGTAAATGCACAAATCAGACGTTTGGAAAATACTGTCAGATGTATGACTGACATATATCATACCTATTCTCCTGAAAATATAGATGCGATTCATCCATGTATTAAAGAAAATAACATAAAGACAAAAAAATGAAGTATATTGTAATCGGGTTTTTCACTTACATTTGTTCTATATGATCTCATACATCCTAATATACAGCATTATATTGCCGTATGAACATAAAATTTATCAGATATGAAGGATTTCTGAGAGAAGGTAGAAATATCAAAAAGAAATATATTATAACTAGTACTATATAGAATTTAATTTAGAAACAAAAGAACTTGGAATTTCATTTCTCGAAAAAATGAAATTTAGAAATTAGAAAATACCATTATTTAGACCTGTTCAAAACCCTCAATCAATCAATATCTTTTATCCCAAAATATTCACACATTTTAAAATTATTTTATGATAGATTTAAAAAGTTTAATACTATCATATATTTTTGACTGATAAAATATCATTATTTGACAATTTTCAAATCGAATATAATAAAAAAGCGAATTATAAAAGAAATTAAAAACTTTAAGTTCATTTTGAACTTTTGCCCTTTTCAAACACATAAAATTTTACTTTTAAGATTGTATATTTTTTCAAAGAATTTAAAAATTGAAATATAAAGTAGACTTTATCATAAATACTAATTTATAATACCCTATTAATTTAGATGTTTTATATGTTCATCGCTTTGATTCGTTGAGATTTATTTTTATGAAATAAAATCATTCAAATTTTCCTGCTAAAATAGGAATATTTATTCACATATATATTGATTTTACTGACCAAGTAATTCGTATTTTAATTTAATTTATCATTTTGAGAACAAATATAAAATGAAATTTAATTGATGTTGATCAAAATTCATACTGATAAACGTCTTTGGCATATATATTTTACCTTTGTTACATACTCAAAAGTCTTATTCTTCTAATATGCAACAAAAAGATCAAATCTTTCCAAACTAGTTCGTTGTATAATTTTCAAATAAATTAAATTATCAAAATTATATTACACCAAATATCAAGTCACATGTTTTGATATTTCTCCTTTTCATTTGCATCAATAAAATAGTTCGTTGACACTAAAACTTGTTTGTGGTATTTAAATATTTTTTACCATATTTTATGTTAACAGTTCTTCAGCTCAATAAGATATTAAAAATAACAATCAAAATATGTTTAAATCAGATCTAAAATTTTTATTTATAATTTAATCAAGAAAAATATTTTACATATTATCGAGTTATTTTGTTGATTATCTAATATTTCGAAATTCTGTTGAGATGTGATTGTCTGATTTAGTTCTTAAGTATTAAATATAGATAAAATGAAAAGACACCTAAAAGTTATTATGAATGCCTTGTGAAATCAGAGTCAACATAAAAAGATTTAAAAATGGAATATTCATCTTGTTTCTTTTTTTAAATGGATACTTATTCAATATATTTATTCCTAAAATATTTTATTTTTATGATGTCGTTAATTTAATTAATATGAAATCATCTTATTTTGAAATCAAAGCTAATCTAAGTTAAATGGGGTATTGTTTAAGTTTTAAATATTTCAAAAAGTATCCTTTCGACGTAAAATGATATATAATGGCATTGGTAATTTATTATTAAATGAAACCAGGAAGCCTACGTAATGATTGAAAATATTTGATAAATATAAATAAATCAAAGTATTCGTGAAATAAACATAGTTTCCTGAAATAAAAATTAAAGAAGGAATATTAAAATATCATTATGAGAAAGATAATCCAAAGATTTATGTTTTGAATCTAAAATTGAATTAAATCGAATCACAGATCAGATAAAATAATTTGACATAATTTCTATCATCAATTTACGTGAATTTTAGTCGATATTAATTATTTATCATTCTAAATTTACTTTATTCGTTAAGATACCTAAATAATTAAACCTTTTAATGATGAAATCTAATGATGTTTTTATTTTAATAAATTATAATTGTATTTAATTTTATTAAATTTTGGAATAATAGATATTTTAAGCAACAAAGATAAAATAAATTTACATTTTTTGTATGTGATCATACATTAATACATAAAAGTAGGATGTATTTCATGCGTTTTGTCATCTACGAGCATAAATAGAATAATAATATCCATTGGATCTTAAGATGCTTAATCATATATTATGGTGTCAGTTTCATAAAGATATTTTATATAATCACTTTAACAACACAAAACATTCTAAATATTATTTTTTATCAAGCTGAAAACAATAAAATAAATAATTATACCTATTTTTTAAATATTTATAAATTAAACATTTTTATTGCATCAAACTATTGACCTTAAACCTGGAGGAAATATTCGATGAATAAATTTTTATGATAAATATTAAATATACTCTATTTTTGAATTAAAATTTTTTTAAATCTTAAATGTAATAGCCAGTAAAATTAAATAAACATATTCATACTCAATAAAATAAATATTTTATTCGATGTATGATCCATTTTAATATATATCTATTGAGTTTATTTTCGAATGTTAGTACAGATGACTTCCAATTTATATTAAATTAATTTTTTTTAATTTTTAAAAAATTTTTAGATGAAATTGTGCCAAATGTAACATATATAAACTTGTTTAAATTTGAATGATACAACAGTTAATTTTTGTGAAATTAAATGAAAACATAGAAAACAGACAAATCAAATATTTTATAAGGGATATTAAAATTATTAATTTTCAACTATTTGCTAATATTCATATATTATACAGTTATCTAATTTATATCACTATGAGGACAGACTATGGATGATAATCAATAGCTGTATCAAAAATACAAAAGCTAAATTATTATGTAATTATTTATAACTAGTAAACTATACTCTAGTTAAAATCATTCAGCAGATAGTGTCGATTCAAAAATTCTTTCGAATTATTTTATGAAAATTTAAAGATAATTTTTACAAATTTATTTGAGTCAAATAAAAATGTAAATTTTTAAGAACGATCGATTTGCCACAAATTTATATTCCAGTACTTTTCAAAGCATTTCGAAATTTCTGTCAGGTCTTAAATTTCATCATTAAGTTTATTTCTTCTTGAAAAATTTGTTTAAAATTTTTCAAAATATCTTAAAATTAGTTTCATCTCCTTCATAAGTGAAAAATTTTATATAAACACGATTTTTGTGTGATCATGAAACCTGTTTTTGAGATACCTACTGAGAGGAATTTTTTGCTGTCTAACAACATTCTTGATTTATGCATTAAAAATAAGATCAATTTCAAATATGACAGACATTTATATGATTATATCTTTCCTTACTCTTACGAACTTTTGTTTCTTACTCTGATGATATCAATTGCTCATTAAAACCGTATTTAGTGAATAGAAGAAAGCGCATTCTATTTTTATGAGAGCTGTTTTTCTTTATAATTATGGCACATTAAAACAGTGAAGCCATAATAACTGCAATGATTTTATAAAGACTGTTCTAGATTATATTATGGTAAGCTAATTCTGAGAAATTTCGCCATGACAATCAATATGTTTCCCTTTCTATATTTTGTTTGATGGTATTTACCAGAACTCACTCTTAAATGGATTTACCTTTTTATTTAAAGAACTTAAAAATTATAATTGAAACTTAATTCTAAAAATTAATTTGCAAATCTAATAAAACTGAGTGAAAAAATTAATTTTAATCGATGATATCATTTAAGGCGTTATATTTTACAAAATAAAATTTTATGTATTTATAATCATATTTGATAAAATATTTGATCTTTATTTTGTTAAAGTGATCGCCGTTTTATATTATGATATTTCATTCACAATATAATAATTTTTGTATCTTTAATTTGATAATAGAAACAAAATAATTAAATGTCAAATGTTGATTCAAAAATTATTAAAATCTTTGACATGAAAATTATAGATGAAATCTTTAAAATCTTTCATCTTCATAAATAGAAGATAAATTTTGAAAATATTTTAAACTTAAATTTGAGGATTATTCCATTTATTAATAAATTTAATATTAATTGATTGGATTGATATTTCAAATACAGGTTTATTCGTGAGTTTAGTAAAATCTAAGGAATATTTAAAATTAATGTTATATCATGATTTTGTTCGATTTTCTTTATACATAATCTGTATTTCACAGAATCTAATCAGGTGTGAATTTTTATTCCTTATAGTATATCGTCCAAATATATTTTCCTCATAGATAATAAACAAATATAATTTCAAAACATACCATATTCATAATTTTTACTGAATTACCTCATGATTATATTTTAAAGCAAAACATATTCTCATTTACGATTCAAAAAAAGCAAATACACTCTTATATTTCAGTTAAAGTTATTTTCAATTTTCATCATTGTTAATCGAAACTTATTTTCATACATTTTTTACAGTTTTAGATAATTACACGTTGAATTTTGAATATTTACAAATAGAGATTGTCATTCCAAAAAGTTTAAAAGAATTTATCATTATATTTTAAAGATTTCATGTTTTGTTAAATTAATAATTCAGAAAGATTTATGACATATAATAAAACATTATAAGTCAAAACTAAAGCTAAAAGATGAAATACTTGAAAATAGATATATCTGTTGTGATGTCTAAAGCAAAATAAAAGTTGAATAAGTGTTATAATTTGTAAATTTTGTGAGGCAAAAAATTTAAAACTAGATTTAAAAAATTGTGATTGTGTGATTATCAGTAAAATTGACTTAAAAATAACAAAAACTTTTTTAATATTTTAAAATTTTGGTTTTACAGCATTAATTATTTTTAAATTGGTAAAAGCATTTTTTAGAAAGAAAAGAGGATTTACCGTCTTAAATTTAATTTTTCATTGTAAGATATTGTCAAGAAGATAAAAATGTTTATAAATATCTTATGTCAAGATAGTTTTATGAAATTTTTATATATAAACCTATTTTATAATATTTTGATAAATTTACATCGATTCAAATAATCATGATAATTTTTTTATCTCCTTAAAAATACATGTTGTTGATAATTGTGAGTAAAACTGTATCATATTTAGTTTAAAATTGAAAACAGAATAAATTCTATGGGATGATTGAAACATTTTTTAGTATTTAAAAAATTAAAAATGTTTGAATAAATAACATGTTAAAAGAATTTGTTATTAATTTAAATCTATATCCTTTTGACATTACAAACAATTTAATATTCTTTGTGTATCAAATTAACGTTAATTGTCAAAACAATTATAAGTTATCATTTATTTACATTCGTTTTTTCAAAGACATATATCAAAAAAATAATTAAAACATTTATCTAGGCATAAATTTACATTTAAAAATAATAGATTCGATCATATATCAACCACAGATGATTTGTTTTCAGGTTAATCATTGTTAAATTTTAAAATCAGTGGAATTAAAAAATCCATTTTCAACTTAGATGATTTAAAATAAACTCTAAAAACAAAATAAGTCTTATGGTTTAATTACTAAATCAATGATATCAAATAAATTTGTTGATATTTAAAAGTTCCATGTAATCTTGAGTTAATTATATTTTCAGCTTTGATCCTTGATCAACTTAAATTTAAGATGTTTTTTGAAAGATCTTTTGTCATATTTAGTTTTTAATTATTTTTGTTTTAGTCTTGGTACGTTAATCAGATTATTACGTTGACCAGTTTTAGATAACATAGATTACTTTTAATCAATGTTTATTTTTCGAATAAATTGGTATGTGAAGATAACCAAAAAATAAAAATTTTAATTTTTAAGTTTCAAGCCATTTTTTATTCAAATAAAAGTTGAATTTCGAAATATAAATTTAAAAATAAATAAGTTCTAATAATTTTAACATATTAACTTGATATTTAACATTTACTGTATACCATTATCTGTTTTATGTTTATTACATCTAAGCTCAAAACATTGATTCATTTAATATACATGATTATCGACATATGTAATATGACATTTTTGGAAAAATATTTTTGTTTGTAAAAGTATTTTTAAAGTTTTGACAATCAGAAGTAGATTTTTGTGCAATAATAAATGAAAATTATATTTCTAAGTATTATAAGCATCGTGTATGCCAGTCTAAATGGTTTCAATCGGTATTAATTTATGTAAAAATATTTTTTCGTTCTTTATATATATAACTTGTATTTGATTTCTTATTTCAAGAAAATAATTCAAATCACGATTATCAAAAATATTTTTCCTGAAAAATGTATTTAGTTATGAATATTAGAACGAACTACACTCTAAATTTAATGATGAACTTCAATACGAAATCAAAGACCTGTCTAAAGAATAATGCGAATCTTTCTGAGGAACATGCTCTTCCTGCTGTGTGTGCAACTATATCGATAGATTCGATTCTCGAGTATTTTCAAGGCTAGTTTTATTTATTATATTCAAAAATTTAATCAACCTAAATTTTTAAAAGTAAAATATATTTTATTCATAAAGCAAACCTGTGAATGAAAAAACTTTTATTTATTTTTTAATGATTATTTGTTTTAAAATACCCATGATAAATTGCAAATATATAGATGTATAAATTAAAAAATTTGATTCTCTTGGCTTAATTAAAATTAAAACAGAATCTAAAAAATTTTTTATATATATTGGGATAAAACATAAAAGATTATATCAAATTTGTTTTTGAACATCTAATAACTGATGAAAAACAAAAGAATTTCGAAAAGATTAAATAACATATTTTTTAAAATATCATTGACATTAATATTCTTTTCCGTGTTAATATCATGTTATTATTAAATTTTATATCTACTAAATTATGATAAATTATGAAAATAAGTTATTATAAATTATTCTGTTTTGATTCAAATATTTTCAACGTATATTTTCAATCCATAAATTTAAATTTCTGCTCTTATGTTTTATTTATTTTATATATAATGAATTTTTAATCAATCTGACATTATTTGTGAAAATGAAATCATTAAAATAATTACAATTGAAATCTTATTCGAGAGATCTTTTATTTTTCAATATTTCATTTAGATTTTCAAAACATTCTTGTTTTGAGAAAATCCAATTTTAGATTTTCTCCAATTATTTTATTTAATTTTATCTTGCAGTTTAAATAAATAACATACAAGTGGAAATAAGTCAAAAACATTTACACAAAAAATTTCAATTAATAATTTTAGATTTGTCATTTTGATATAAATATTTTGGTAATTTATATAAGTTTTGTAATAAAGAATTAGATATATAATTATTGACATTATTCGAATTTTATATGATAACATTATTTTTTTAATTAATTATCGTTATAATATCTCATTTTTAATTTGATGAATATTGGATATTCACTAAATTAACTTATTTTTAATATTCAAACCAATAACCTTAAATGTAACCTATGCATTTTTTTTTATTTAATTTGATTAAATATAATTTTTTTTCAAGCAAAATAATTTAAATTGGATACAAAATTTATGAAAGATAAATTATGACTATAGTTCTATTTTTATATTGTGAAATTATATATGAATTTTAACAGTCTAATATGTAGGAAGAAGTTTATTTTAAATGGATCATCAACAATAGATTATCCTATTTTGATATTTTTTATTAAATATACATGATGATGTAAATCTTATGATGAACCATCATCTATGCACAGTTAAACTTATACTTAGAATTAGATTTATGTAAACATTTAAATTAAAATAGAATTTTGAAACGTAATTCCTCAATATTCAAGGTTTTTGTTGTGAAGCATTCTTTTCAAATTAGATCTGAAGAATTTATCCATTCAAAAATGTAAAGAGAATTTTAATGTGAGGAAAATGAAAAGTTTATCTGTTAATAATGACAAATATGGATAAACAAATGGTGTGTTGGTTTCCTCTTTATCAAAACCAATCTCAAAAACTGGATTATATTTCAATAACTCGTTTTGATCATGAAAATGTATTTTCAATTCAAATAAATAAGATAATTTTATCAAATATAAGTTTATATTTCAAGTTCCACATAAGTAAATACAGCTATGTATATCAAAATTTTATGTCGAAAAAACTTTGGAAATTTCAAAAAGAAAACACGATTAGAAACCTTAAATTAGATAATCTATATACAGTTGAAGAAATTGTTTTCTAGTATTCTTTAGTTATATTCATATTTTAGTGATTATGTTTTAAATTATACAAAAGCAACTAATTTTTACCATTTCAATTTAAATAAACCTCGAATCAAAATAAATGAATTAGGTATGTTTTTATCGATATATAATGATGAAATATAATTTAAATACTCATGAATTAGATTTATTAAAATATTTGAAAATAGCTAACTGTTCGTGCACTCTTGATGACAATGTTTTATCAGGCAGACTAAATCGTTCTAATCGTAAATTATTTTGGTGCAGATGTCAATGTAAGGATGATAGTTATGGGAGAAGATGTCAATATAAACAAAATTGTTTAAATTGCAGAAATGGTCATTGCCATAATAATACATGTTTTCTCTGTAAAAATGGTTGGATGGGTTCAAATTGTTCACAGAAAACCTGCAAAAATTTTAATATCTGTGCAAATAAAGGCTCTCATTTATTTTATAATTTTAGAAAATGTTCAATTGAAGAGGATAAGAGAGAATGTAAATGCACAAATCAGACGTTTGGAAAATACTGTCAGATGTATATGACTGACATATATCATACGTATTCTCCTGAAAATATAGATGCGATTCATCCATGTATTAAAAGAAAATAACATAAAGACAAAAAATGAAGTATATTGTAATCGGTTTTTCGCCTTACATTTGTTCTATATGATCTCATACATCCTAATCTACAGCATTATATTGCCGTATGAACATGAAATTTATCAGATATGAAAGATCTTGAGAGATGGAAGAAATATCAAAAAAGAAATATATTATAACTAGTACTATATAGAATATAATTTCAGAAAAAAAGAACTTGGAATTTCATTTATCGAAAAATGAAATTTAGAAATTAGAATATACCATTATTTAGACCTGTTCAAACCCCTATTAAATCAATATCTTTTATCCATAAATATACATATTTTAAAATTATTTTATGATAGATTTAAAGTTTAATACTATCATATATTTTTCACTGATAAAATATCATTATTTGACAATTTTCAAATCGAATATAATAAAAAAGCGAATTATAAAATAAAATTAAAACTTTAAGTTCATTTTGAACTTTTGCCATTTTCAAACACATAAAATTTTACTTTACGATTGTATATTTTTCAAAGAATTTAAAATTGAAATATAAATAGACTTTATCATAAATACTAATTTATAATACCTATTAATTTCGATGTTTTATATATTCATCGATTTGATTCGTTGAGATTTATTTTTTATGAAATAAAATCATTCAAATTTTCTGCTAAAATAGGAATATTTATTCACATATATATTGATTTTACTGTCCAAGTAATTCGTATTTTAAAATAATTTATTTTGAGAACAAATATAAAATTAAATTCAATTGATGTTGATCAAAATTCATACTGATAAACGTCTTTGGCATATATATTTTGCCTTTGTTACATACTCTAAAGTATTATTCTTCTAATATGCAACAAAAAGGATCAAATCGTTCCAAACTAGTTTCTTGTATAATTTTCAAATAAATTAAATTATCAAAATTATATTACACCAAATATCAAGTCACGTGTTTAGATATATCTCCTTTTAATTTGCATCAATAAAATAGTTCGTTGACTAAAACTTATTTGTGGTATTTAAATATTTTTACCATATTTTATGTTAACAGTTCTTCAGCTCAATAAGATATTAAAAATAACAATCAAAATATGTTAAAATCAGATTTAAAATTTTTATTAATAATTTAATCAAGAAAAAACATTTTTAAATATTATCGAGTTATTTTGTTGATGTATCATAGAATATTTCAAAATTACTGTTGAGATATGATTGTCTGATTTAGTTCTTAAGTATTAAATAGAGATAAAATGAAAAGACACCTAAAAGTTATTATGAATGCCTTGTGAAATCAGAGTCAACATAAAAGATTTTAAAATGGAATATTCATCTTGTTTATTTTTTTAAATGGATACTTATTCAATAATTTTATTCTTAAAATATTTTATTTTTATGAAGTCGTTAATTTAACCAATATGAAATCATCTTATTTTGAAATCAAAGCTAATCTAAGTTAAACGGGGTATTGTTTAAATGTTAAATATTTCAAAAAAGTATCCTTTCGACGTAAAATGATATAGAATGGCATTGGTAATTAATTCTTAAATGAAACGAAGCCTACGTAATGATTGAAAATATTTGATAAATATAAATAAATCAAAGTATTCGTGGAAATAAACATAGTTTCCTGAAATAAAAATTAAAGAAGGAATATTAAAATATCATTATGAAAGATAATCCAAAGATTTATGTTTTGAATCTAAGAATTAAATTAAATCGAATTCACAGATCAGATAAAATAACTTGTCATAATTTCTATCATCAATTTACGTGAATTTTAGTCCATATTAATTATTTATCATTTTAAATTTACTTTATTGTTAAGATACCTAAATAATTAAACCTTTTAATGATGAAATCTAATGAAGTTTTTTATTTTAATAAATTATACTTGTATTTAATTTTATTAAATTTTTGGAAGAATAGATATTTTAAGCTTCAAAGATAAAATAAATTTACATTTTTTGTATGTGATCATACATTAATACATAAAAAGGGATGTATTTCATGCGTTGTGTCATCTACGAGCGTAAATAGAATAATAAGCATGGGAACCTAAGATGCTTAATCATATATTATGGTGTCGGTTTCATAAAGATATTTTATATAATCACTTTAACCAACACAAAAACATTCTAAATATTATTTTTTATCAAGCTGAAAACAATAAAAATAAATAATTATACATATTTTTTAAATATTTATAAATTAAACATTTTTTATTGCATCAAACTATTGACCTTAAACCTGGAGGAAATATTCGATGAATAAATTTTATGATAAATATTAAATATACTATATTTTTGAATTAAAATTTTTTTAAATCTTAAAATGTAATAGCAGTAAAATTAAATAAACATATTCATACTCAATAAAATAAAAATTTTATTCGATGTATGATCCATTTTAATATATATCTATTGAGTTTATTTTTGAATGTTAGTACAGATGACTTCCAATTTATATTAAATTAATTTTTTAATAATTTTAAAAAAGTTTTAAGCAGAAATTGTGCCAAATGTAACATATATAAACTTGTTTAAATTTGAATGATACAAGAGTTAATTTTTGCTAAATTAAATGAAAACATGGAAAATAGACATCAAATATTTTATAAGGGATATGAAAATTAATAATATTCAACTATTTGCTAATATTCATGTATATTATACAGTTCTCTAATTTATATCACTATGAGGACAGGCTGTGGATGATAATCAATAGCTGTATCAACAATACAAAAGCTAAATTATGTAATTATTTATAAACTAGTAAACTAGACTCTAGTTAAAATCACTCAGCAGACAGTGTCGATTCAAAAATTTCTTTCGAATTATTTTATGAAAATTTAAAGATAATTATTACAAAGTTATTTGAGTCAAATAAAAATGTAAATTTTTAAGAACGATCGATTTGCCACAAATTTATATTCCAGTACTTTTCAAAGCATTTCTAAGTTTCTGTGAGGTCTTAAATTTCATCATTAAGTTTATTTCTTCTTGATAAATTTGTTTTAAATTTTTCAAAATATCTTAAAAATTAGTTTCATCTCCTTCATAAGTGAAAAATTTTATATAAACACGATTTTTGTATGATCATGAACCCTGTTATTTAGATACCTACTTAGAGGAATTTTTTGCTGTCTAACAACATTCTTGATTTATGCATTAAAAATAAGATCGATTTCAAATATGACAGACATTTATCTGATTATATCTTTCATACTCTTACGAACTTTTGTTTCTTACTCTGATGATATCAATTGCTCATTAAAACCGTATTTTGTTGAATAGAAGAAAAGCATTCTATTTTTTATAGAGAGCTGGTTTTTTCTTTATAATTATGGCACATTAACACAGTGAAGCCATAATAACTGCAATGATTTTATAAAGTCTGTTCTAGATTATATTATGGTAAGCTAATTCTGAGAAATTTCGCCATGACAATCAATATGTTATCCTTTCTATATTTTGTTTGATGGTATTTACCAGAACTCAATCGTAGAAGGATTTACTTTTTTATATTAAGAACATATAAAAATTATAATTGAAACTTAATTCTAAAGTTTTATTTGCAAAACTAATAAAACGGAGTAAGAAAAATTTAATTTTAATCGATGATATCATTTAAGGTGTTATATTTGACAAAATAAAATTTTATGTATTTATCATCATATTTGATAAAATATTTGATCTTTATTTTGTTAAAGTGATCGCCGTTATATATTATGATATTTCATTCACAATATAATAATTTTTGTATCTTTAATTTGATAATAGAAACAAAATAATTAAATTTCAAATGTTGATTCAAAAATTATTAAAAATCTTTGACATGGAAATTATAGATGAAATCTTTAAAATCTTTCATCTTCATAAATAAAAGATAAATTTTGAAAATATTTAAAACTTAAATTTGAGGGATTATTCCATTTATTCATAAATTTAAAATTAATTGATTGGTTGATATTTCAAATAACAGGTTTATTCGTGAGTTTTGTAAAATCTAAGGAATGTTTAAAATTAATGTTATATCATAATTTTGTTCGATTTTCATTTATACATAATCTGTATTTCACAGCATCTAATCAGGTGTGAATTTTTATTCCTTATAGTATATCGTCCAGATATATTTTCCTCATAGATGATAAAAAATATAATTTCAAAACATACCATATTCATAATTTTTACTGAATTACCCATTAACATTTTTTGAAGCAAAACATATTCTCATTTACGATTCACCAAAAAGCAAATACACTCTTATTTTTCAGTTAAAGTTATTTTCAAATGTCATCATTATTAAACGAAAATTATTTACATCTAATTTTTACTGTTTGAGATAATTACACGTTGAATTTTTAATATTTACAAATAGATATTGTCATTCCAAAAAGTTTAAAAGAATTTATCATTATATTTTAAAGATTTCATGTTTTGTTAAATTAATAATTCAGAAAGATTTATGACATATAATAAAACATTATAAGTCAAAACTAAAGCTAAAAGATGAAATACTTGAAAATAGATATATCTGTTGTGATGTCTGAAGCAAAATAAAAGTTGAATAAGCCGTTATAATTTGTAAATTTTGTGAGGCAAAAAAATTTAAAACTAGATTTAAAAAAATTGTGATTGTGTTCTTATCAGTAAAATTGACTTAAAAAATAACAAAAACTTTTTTTAATAATTTTAACATTTTGGTTTTTCAGCATTAATATTTTTAAATTAGTAAAAAGCATTTTTAGAAAAGAAAAGAGGATTTACCGTCTTAAATTAAATTTTTCATTTCAAGATATTGTCAAATAGATAAAAATATTTATATATCTTATATAGAGATAGTTTTATGAAATTTTTATATTTAAACCTGATTTATAATATTTTGATAAATTTACATCGATTCAAATAATCATGATAATTTTATCTCCTTAAAAATACATGTTGTTGATAATTGTGAGTAAAACTGTATCATATTTAGTTTAAAATTGAAAACAGAATAAATTCTATGGGATGATTGAAACATTTTTCGTATTTAAAAAAAATTAAAAATGCTTGAATAAATAACATGTTAAAAAGAATTTGTTATTAATTTAATTCTATATTCTTTTTGACAATTACAAACAATTTAATATTCTTTGTGAATCAAATTAACGTTAATTGTCAAAACAATTATAAGTTATCATTTTTTTACATTTGATTTTTCAAATACACATATCAAACAAAATAATTAAAACATTTATCTAGGCATAAATTTCATTTAAAAATAATAGATTCGATCATATATCAACCACAATGATTTGTTTTCAGGTTTATCATTGTTAAATTTTAAAATCAGTGGAATTAAAACATCCATTTTAACATAAAGATGATTTAAAATAAACTCTAAAACAAAATAAGTCTTATGGTTTAATAACTAAATCAATGATATCAAATAAATTTGTTGATATTTAAAGTTCCATATAATCTTGAGTTAATTATATTTTCAGCTTTGATCCTTGATCAACATAAATTTAAGATGTTTTTGAAAGATCTTTTTGTCATATTTAGTTTTTAATTATTTTGTTTTAGTCTTGGTACGTTAATCAGATTATTACGTTGACCAGTTTTAGATAATAGATTACTTTTAATCAATGTTTATTTTTCGAATAAATTGGAATGTGAAGATAACCAAAAATAAAAAAATATTTTTTAAGTTTCAAGCCATTTTCTTTTCAAATAAAAGTTGAATTTCGTAAATATAAATTTAATAAAATAAAAATAATTTCTATCAACTTTAACATATTAACATGATATTTAACATTTACTGTATACCATTATCTGTTTTTATGTTTATTACATCTAAACTCAAAACATTGATTCATTTAGTATACATGATTATCGACATATGTAATATGAACATTTTTGGAAAAATATTTTTGTTTGTAAAAGTATTTTTAAAGTTTTGAAATCAGAAGTAGATTTTTGTGCAATAATAAATGAAAATTATATTTCTAAGTATTATAAGCATCGTTATATGCCAGTCTAAATGGTTTCAATCGGTATTAATTTATATAAAATATTTTTCCTTATTTTATATATATAACTTGTATTTGATTTCTTATTTCAAGAAAGGAATTCAAATCACGATTATCAAAAATATTTTTCCTGAAATGTATTTAGTTATGAATACTAGAACGAACTACACTCTAAATTTAATGATGTTCTTCAATAAGAAATCAAAGACCTGTCTAAAGAAAATTGTGAATCTGTCTGAGCAACATGCTCTTCCTGCTGTGTGCAACTATATCGAAAGATTCGATTCTCGAGTATTTTCAAGGCTAGTTTTATTTGTTATATTCATAAATTCGATCAACCTAAATTTTAAAAGTCAAAATATTTTTAATTAATAAAACAAGCCTGTGAATGAAAAAACTTGTGTTTATTTTTAATGATTATTTGTTTTTATAATACGTTTGATAAATTGCAACAATATAGATGCATTAATTTAAAAATTTTATTCTCTTGGATAATTAAAATAAATACAGAATCTAAAAATTAATTAAAATAAATTTGGATCTTACATAAAAGATACATTTATTTGTTTTAATCATCTAATAACTGATGTACAACCTAAGAATAAATAAAATATGTAATTATATATTTTTTAAAATATCATTGACATTAATTCTTCTTTCCATATTTATATCATGTTATTATTAAACTTTAAATATACTCAATTAAAATATGTAAAATTATAAATTATTCTGTGTTGATTCAAATATTTTCAGCATATTTATACATTCAATTTTTGATCTTATGTATTATTTATTTTATATATCATGAATTTTTAATCAATCTGACATTATTTGTGAAAATGAAAGCATTAAATAATTACATGTGAAATCTTATTCTTGAGCGTGTATTATTTTTTTATTTTTCAATATTTCATTTATATTTTCAAAACATTCTTATATTAAGAAAATCCAATTTTATATTTTAATTATATTTATTTAATTTTATCTTGCAGTTTAAATATAATAACATACAAGTGGAAATAAGTCAAATGCACATTTACACAAAAAATTTCAATTAATAATTTTAGATTTGTCATTTTGATATAAATCTTTTGGTAATTTATATAAATTATGTAATAAAGAATAAGATACATAATTATTGACATTATTCGAATTTTAAATGATCACATTATTTTTTCAATTAATTTTCGGTATAATATCTCATTTTTAATTTGAAGAATAGTGGATATTTATTAAATAAACTTATTATTTATATTCAAACAAAAAAAAGATTAAATGTCACATATGCATTTATTGTTATTTAATTTGATTAATTATAATTTTTTTCAAGTGAAATTAATTTAATTGGATGCTCCATTTATGAAAGATAAATTAGGAATTTTCATCTATTTTTATATCGTGATATTATATATGAATTTTAACAGTCTAATATGTAGGAAAATTTATATTTTGAATGGATCATCAACAATAGATTATCCGTTTTGGATTATTTTTTATTAAATATACAATTTGATGTAAATCTTATTATGAACCATCATCTATGCACAGTTAAACTAATACTTCGAGTTCGATTTATGTAAACATTTAATTAAAATAGAATTTTGAGCGTAATTCCTCAATATTCAAGGTTTTTTGTTATGAAGCATTCTTTTCAAATTAGATCTGAAGAATTTATCCATTCAAAAATGTAAAGAGAATTTTAATGTGAGGAAAATGCACAGTTTATCTGTTAATAATGACAAACTATGGATAAACGAATGGTGTTGGTTTCATCTTTATCAAAACCAATCTCAAAAACTGGATTATGTTTCAATAACTCGTTTTGATCATGAAAATGTATATTAAATTAAAATAAATAAGATAATGTTTATCAAATATAAGTATATATTTCAGTTCCACATAAGTAAATACAGTGATGTTAATCAATATTTTAATGTCGAAAAAACCTTGGTAATTTCTAGAAAGGAAAACACGATTAGAAACCTTAAATTAGACAATCTATATACAGTTGAAGAAATTGTTTTCTAGTATTCTTAGTTATATTCATATTTTAGTGATTATGTTTTAAATTATACAAAAGCAACTAATTTGTACCATTTCAATTTAAATAAACCTCGAATCAAAAAAATGAATTGTGTATGTTTTTATCGATATATAATAATGAAATATAATTTAAATACTCATGAATTAGATTTATTAAAATATTTGAAAATAGCTAACTGTTCGTGCACTCTTGATGACAATGTTTTATCAGGCAGATTAAATCGTTCTAATCATAAATTATTTTGGTGCAGATGTCAATGTAAGATGATAGTTATGGGAGAAGATGTCAATATAAACAAAATTGTTTAAATTGCAGAAATGGTCATTGCCATAATAATACATGTATTCTATGTAAAAATGGTTGGATGGGTTCAGATTGTTCACAGAAAACCTGCAAAAATTTTAATATCTGTGCAAATAAAGGCTCTCATTTATTTTATAATTTTAGGAAAATGTTCAATTGAAGAGGATAAGAGAGAATGTAAATGCACAAATCAGACGTTTGGAAAATACTGTCAGATGTATATGACTGACATATATCATACCTATTCTCCTGAAAATATAGATGCGATTCATCCATGTATTAAAAGAAAATAACATAAAGACAAAAAAATGAAGTATATTGTAATCGGTTTTTTCGCCTTACATTTGTTCTATATGATCTCATACATCCTAATCTACAGCATTATATTGCCGTATGAACATGAAATTTATCAGATATGAAAGATCTTCGAGAGATGGAAGAAATATCAAAAAGAAATATATTATAACTAGTACTATATAGAATATAATTTAGAAAGAAAAGAACTTGGAATTTCATTTATCGAAAAAATGAAATTTAGAAATTAGAATATACCATTATTTAGACCTGTTCAAAACCCTCAATAAATCAATATCTTTTATCCATAAATATACACATATTTTAAAATTATTTTATGATAGATTTAAAGTTTAATACTATCATATATTTTTCACTGATAAAATATCATTATTTGACAATTTTCAAATCGAATATAATAAAAAAGCGAATTATAAAATAAATTAAAAACTTTAAGTTCATTTTGAACTTTTGCCATTTTCAAACACATAAAATTTTACCTTACGATTGTATATTTTTTCAAAGAATTTAAAAATTGAAATATGAAATAGACTTTATCATAAATACTAGTTTATAATACCCTATTAATTTCGATGTTTTATATGTTCATCGGTTTGATTCGTTGAGATTATTTTTATGAAATAAAATCATTCAAATTTTTCTGCTAAAATAGGAATATTTATTCACATATATATATATTGATTTTACTGTCCAAGGGATTCGTATTTTAAAATAATTTATTTTCAGAACAAATATAAAATGAACTTCAATCGATGTTGATATAAATTCATACTGATAAACGTGTTTGGCATATATATTTTGCCTTTGTTACATACTCTAAAGTCTTATTCTTCTAATATGCAACAAAAAGGATCAAATCTTTCCAAACTAGTTCGTTGTATAATTTTCAAATAAATTAAATTATCAAAATTATATTACACCAAATATCAAGTCACGTGTTTTAGATATATCTCCTTTTAATTTGCATCAATAAAATAGTTCGTTGACACCAAAACTTATTTGTGGTATTTAAATATTTTTTACCATTTTATGTTAACAGTTCTTCAGCTCAATAAGATATTAAAAATAACAATCAAAATATGTTAAATCAGATTTAAAATTTTTATTAATACTCTAATCAAGAAAAAACATTTTATATATTATCGAGTTATTTTGTTGATTATCTAATATTTCGAAATTCTGTTGAGATGTGATTGTCTGATTTAGTTCTTAAGTATTAAATATAGATAAAATGAAAAGACACCTAAAAGTTATTATGAATGCCTTGTGAAATCAGAGTCAACATAAAAAGATTTAAAAATGGAATATTCATCTTGTTTCTTTTTTTAAATGGATACTTATTCAATATATTTATTCCTAAAATATTTTATTTTTATGAAGTCGTTAATTTAACCAATATGAAATCATCTTATTTTGAAATCAAAGCTAATCTAAGTTAAATGGGGTATTGTTTAAGTGTTAAATATTTCAAAAAAGTATCCTTTCGACGTAAAATGATATAGAATGGCATTGGTAATTAATTCTTAAATGAAACGGAAGCCTACGTAATGATTGAAAATATTTGATAAATATAAATAAATCAAAGTATTCGTGAAATAAACATAGTTTCCTGAAATAAAAATTAAAGAAGGAATATTAAAATATCATTATGAGAAAGATAATCCAAAGATTTATGTTTTGAATCTAAAATTGAATTAAATCGAATCACAGATCAGATAAAATAACTTGTCATAATTTCTATCATCAATTTACGTGAATTTTAGTCCATATTAATTATTTATCATTTTAAATTTACTTTATTCGTTAAAATACCTAAATAATTAAACCTTTAAAATGATGAAATCTAATGAAGTTTTTTATTTTAATAAATTATACTTGTATTTAATTTTATTAAATTTTTGCAAGAATAGATATTTTAAGCAACAAAGATAAAATAAATTTACATTTTTTGAATGTGATCATATATAAAAAGGGATGTATTTCATGCGTTGTGTCATCTACGAGCATAAATAGAATAATATCTATTGGATCTTAAGATGCTTAATCATATATTATGGTGTCGGTTTCATAAAGATATTTTATATAATCACTTTAACCACACAAAAACATTCTAAATATTATTTTTTATCAAGCTGAAAACAATAAAAATAAATAATTATACATATTTTTTAAATATTTATAAATTAAACATTTTTATTGCATCAAACTATTGACCTTAAACCTGGAGGAAATATTCGATGAATAAATTTTATGATAAATATTAAATATACTATATTTTTGAATTAAAATTTTTTTAAATCTTAAAACGTAATAGCCGTAAAAATTAAATAAACATATTCATACTCAATAAAATAAAAATTTTTATTCGATGTATGATCCATTTTAATATATATCTATTGAGTTTATTTTTGAATGTTAGTACAGATGACTTCAATTTATATTAAATTTATTTTTAATAATTTTAAAAAGTTTTAGATGAAATTGTGCCAAATGTAACATATATAAACTTGTTTAAATTTGAATGATACAACAGTTAATTTTTGTGAAATTAAATGAAAACATAGAAAACAGACAAATCAAATATTTTATAAGGGATATGAAAATTATTAATTTTCAACTATTTGCTAATATTCATATATTATACAGTTATCTAATTTATATCACTATGAGGACAAACTGTGGATGATAATCAATAGCTGTATCAAAAATACCATAGCTAAATTATGTAATTATTTATAAACTAGTAAACTAGACTCTAGTTAAAATCACTCAGCAGACAGTGTCGATTCAAAAATTCTTTCGAATTATTTTATGAAAATTTAAAGATAATTATTACAAATTTATTTGAGTCAAATAAAAATGTAAATTTTTAAGAACGATCGATTTGCCACAAATTTATATTCCAGTACTTTTCAAAGCATTTCTAATTTCTGTCAGGTCTTAAATTTCATCATTAAGTTTATTTCTTCTTGATAAATTTGTTTTAAATTTTTCAAAATATCTTAAAAATTAGTTTCATCTCCTTCATAAGTGAAAATTTTATATAAACACGATTTTTGTATGATCATGAAACCTGTTATTTAGATACCTACTTAGAGGAATTTTTGCTGTCTAACAACATTCTTGATTTATGCATTAAAAATCAGATCGATTTCAAATATGACAGACATTTATCTGATTATATCTTTCATACTCTTACGAACTTTTGTTTCTTACTCTGATGATATCAATTGCTCATTAAAACCGTATTTTGTTGAATAGAAGAAAAGCATTCTATTTTTTATAGAGAGCTGGTTTTTTCTTTATAATTATGGCACATTAAAACAGTGAAGCCATAATAACTGCAATGATTTTATAAAGTCTGTAATAGATTATATTATGGTAAGCTAATTCTGAGAAATTTCGCCATGACAATCAATATGTTGTCCTTTCTATATTTTGTTTGATGGTATTTACCAGAACTCAATCATAGGTGGATTTACATTTTTATTTTACGAACTTATAAAAATTATAATTGAAACTTAATTATGAAGTTTAATTTGCAAATCTAATAAAACAGAGTGAAAAAATTAATTTTAATCGATGATATCATTTAAGGTGTATATTTTACAAAATAAAATTTTATGTATTTATCATCATATTTGATAAAATATTTGATATTTATTTTGTTAAAGTGATCGCCGTTATAGATTATGATATTTCATTCACAATATAATAATTTTTGTATCTTTAATTTGATAATAGAAACAAAATAATAAATGTCAAATGTTGATTCAAAAATTATTAAAAATCTTTGACATGGAAATTATAGATGAAATCTTTAAAATCTTTCATCTTCATAAATAGAAGATAAATTTTGAAAATATTTTAAACTTAAATTTGAGGGATTATTCCATTTATTAATAAATTTAATATTAATTGATTGGTTGATATTTCAAATAACAGGTTTATTCGTGAGTTTAGTAAAATCTAAGGAATATTTAAAATTAATGTTATATCATGATTTTGTTCGATTTTCTTTTTATACATAATCTGTATTTCACAGAATCTAATCAGGTGTGAATTTTTATTCCTTATAGTATATCGTCCAAATATATTTTCCTCATAGATAATAAAAAAATATAATTTCCGAACATACCATATTCATAATTTTTACTGAATTACCCTATAATCATATTTTGAAGCAAAACATATTCTTATTTACGATTCACAAAAAGAAAATACACTCTTATTTTTCAGTTAAAGTTATTTTCAAATGTCATCATTGTTAAACGAAAATTATTTACATAATTTTTACAGTTTTAGATAATTACACGTTGAATTTTGATATTTACAAATAGAGTAGTCATTCCAAAAGTTTAAAAGAATTTATCATTATATTTTAAAGATTTCATGTTTTGATTAAATTAATAATTCAGAAAGATTTATGACATATAATAAAACATTATAAGTCAAAACTAAAGCTAAAAGATGAAATACTTGAAAATAGATATATCTGTTGTGATGTCTGAAGCAAAATAAAAGTTGAATAAGCCGTTATAATTTGTAAATTTTGTGAGGCAAAAAAAATTTAAAACTAGATTTAAAAAATTGTGATTGAGTGATTATCAGTAAAATTGACTTAAAAAATAACAAAAACTTTTTTTAATATTTTAAAATTTTGGTTTTACAGCATTAATATTTTTAAATTGGTAAAGAGCATTTTTTTGAAAAGAAAATAGGATTTACCGTCTTAAATTAAATTTTTCATTGTAAGATATTGTCAAGAAGATAAAAATATTTATAAATATCTTATATCAAGATAGTTTTATGCAATTTTTATATTTAAACCTGATTTATAATATTTTGATAAATTTACATCGATTCAAATAATCATGATAATTTTTTTATCTCCTTAAAAATACATGTTGTTGATAATTGTGAGTAAAACTGTATCATATTTAGTTTAAAATTGAAAACAGAATAAATTCTATGGGATGATTGAAAAATTTTTAGTATTTAAAAAAATTAAAAATGTTTGAATAAATAACATGTAAAAAAGAATTTGTTATTAATTTAAATCTATATTCTTTTTGACATTTACAAACAATTTAATATTCTTTCTGAATCAAATTAACGTTAATTGTCAAAACAATTATACTGTATCATTTATTTACATTTGATTTTTAGAATACACATATCAAACAAAATAATTAAAACATTTATCTAGGCATAAATTACATTTAAAAATAATAGATTCGATCATATATCAACCACAATGATTTGTTTTCAGGTTAATCATTGTTAAATTTTAAAATCAGTGGAATTAAAAAATCCATTTTCAACTTAAGGATGATTTAAAATAAACTCTAAAAACAAAATAAGTCTTATGGTTTAATAACTAAATCAATGATATCAAATAAATTTGTTGATATTTAAAGTTCCATGTAATCTTGAGTTAATTATATTTTCAGCTTTGATCCTTGATCAACATAAATTTAAGATGTTTTTTGAAAGATCTTTTTGTCATATTTAGTTTTTAATTATTTTTGTTTTAGTCTTGGTACGTTAATCAGATTATTACGTTGACCAGTATTAGATTACATAGATTACTTTTAATCAATGTTTATTTTTCGAATAAATTGGAATGTGAAGATAGCCAAAAAATAAAAAAATATATTTTTAAGTTCCAAGCCATTTTCTTTTCAAATAAAAGTTGAATTTCGTAAATATAAATTTAATAAAATAAATATAATTTCTATCAACTTTAACATATTAACATGATATGTAACATTTACTGTATACCATTATCTGTTTTTATGTTTATTACATCTAAGCTCAAAACATTGATTCATTTAGTATACATGATTATCGACATATGTAATATGAACATTTTTGGAAAAATATTTTTGTTTGTAAAAGTATTTTTAAAGTTTTGACAATCAGAAGTAGATTTTTGTGCAATAATAAATGAAAATTATATTTCTAAGTATTATAAGCATCGTTATATGCCAGTCTAAATGGTTTCAATCGGTATTAATTTAAATAAAAATATTTTTTCCTTCGTTTATATATATAACTTGTATTTGATTTCTTATTTCAAGAAAGGAATTCAAATCACGATTATCAAAAATATTTTTCCTGAAATGTATTTAGTTATGAATACTAGAACGAACTACACTCTAAATTTAATGATGTTCTTCAATAAGAAATCAAAGACCTGTCTAAAGAAAATTGTGAATCTGTCTGAGCAACATGCTCTTCCTGCTGTGTGTAACTATATCGAAAGATTCGATTCTCGAGTATTTTCAAGGCTAGTTTTATTTGTTATATTCATAAATTCGATCAACCTAAATTTTTAAAGTCAAAATATTTTTTAATTAATAAAACAAGCCTGTGAATGAAAAAACTTGTGTTTATTTATTTTTTTTATAATACGTTTGATAAATTGCAACAATATAGATGCATTAATTTAAAAATTTTATTCTCTTGGATAAATTAAAATAAATACAGAATCTAAAAAATTAATTAAAATAAATTTGGATCTTACATAAAAGATACATTTATTTGTTTTTAATCATCTAATAACTGATGTACAACCTAAGAATAAATAAAATATGTAATTATATATTTTTTAAAATATCATTGACATTAATTCTTCTTTCCATATTTATATCATGTTATTATTAAACTTTAAATATACTCAATTAAAATATGTAAAATTATAAATTATTCTGTGTTGATTCAAATATTTTCAGCATATTTATACATTCAATTTTTGATCTTATGTATTATTTATTTAATATATCATGAATTTATAATCTATCGGATATTATTTGTGAATAGGAAATCATTAAATAATTACATGTGAAATCTTATTCTTGACCGTGTATTATTTTTTTTTTTTATTTTTCAATATTTCATTTATATTTTCAAAACATTCTTATATTAAGAAAATCCAATTTTATATTTTCTAATTATATTTATTTAATTTTATCTTGCAGTTTAAATATAATAACATACAAGTGGAAATAAGTCAAAAGCACATTTACACAAAAATTTCGAATTAATAATTTTAGCTTTGTCATTTTGATATAAATATTTTGGTAATTTATATAAATTATGTAATAAAGAATAAGATACATAATTATTGACATTATTCGAATTTTAAATGATCACATTATTTTTCAATTAATTTTGTATAATATCTCATTTTTAATTTGATTAATAGTGGATATTCAATAAATTAACTTATTTTAATATTCAAACCAAAAAATGCTGAAATGTAACCTATGCCTTTTTTGTTATTTAATTTGATAAAATATAATTTTTTTCAAGCAAAATAATTTTAATTAGATGCAAATTTTATGAAAGATAAATTTTAACTTTTCTTCTATTTTTATATCGTGAAATTATATATGAATTTTAACAGTTTAATATTTAGGAAAATTTATATTTTGAATGGATCATCAACAATAGATTATCCTATTTTGATTTTTTTATTAAATATACGATGTGATGTAAATCTTATGATGAACCATCATCTATGCACAGTTAAACTTATACTTCGAGTTCGATTTATGTAAACATTTAATTAAAACAGAATTTTGAGCGTAATTCCACAATATTCAAGGTTTTTTTGTTGAAGCATTCTTTTCAAATTAGATCTAAAGAATTTATCCATTCAAAAATGTAAAAAGAAATTTAATGTGAGGAAAATGCACAGTTTATATGTTAATAATGACATAGTATGGATAAACAAATGGTGTTGGTTTCCTCTTTATCAAAACCAATCTCAAAAACTGGATTATGTTTCAATAACTCGTTTTGATCATGAAAATGTATTTTAAATTAAAATAAATAAGATAATTTTTATCAAATATAAGTTTATATTTCAGCTCCACATAAGTAAATACAGCTATGTATATCAAAATTTTAATGTCGAAAAATCTTTGGAAATTTCTACAAGGAAAACACGATTAGAAACCTTAAATTAGACAATCTATATACAGTTGAAGAAATTGTTTTCTAGTATTCTTAGTTATATTCATATTTTAGTGATTATGTTTTAAATTATACAAAAGCAACTAAGTTTTTACCATTTCAATTTAAATAAACCTCGATCAAAATAAATGAATTAGGTATGTTTTTATCGATATATAATGATGAAATATAATTTAAATACTCATGAATTAGATTTATTAAAATATTTGAAAATAGCTAACTGTTCGTGCACTCTAGATGACAATGTTTTATCAGGCAGATTAAATCGTTCTAATCATAAATTATTTTGGTGCAAATGTCAATGTAAGGATGATAGTTATGGTAGAAGATGTCAATATAAACAAAATTGTTTAAATTGCAGAAATGGTCATTGCCATAATAATACATGTTTTCTCTGTAAAAATGGTTGGATGGGTTCAGATTGTTCACAGAAAACCTGCAAAAATTTTAATATCTGTGCTAATAAAGGTTCTCATTTATTTTATAATTTTAGGAAAATGTTCAATTGAAGATGATAAGAGAGAATGTAAATGCACAAATCAGACGTTTGGAAAATACTGTCAGATGTATATGACTGACATATATCATACCTATTCTCCTGAAAATATAGATGCGATTCATCCATGTATTAAAAGAAAATAACATAAAGACAAAAAAATGAAGTATATTGTAATCGGGTTTTTCGCCTTACATTTGTTCTATATGATCTCATACATCCTAATATACAGCATTATATTGCCGTATGAACATAAAATTTATCAGATATGAAGGATGTTCGAGAGACGGTAGAAATATCAAAAAGAAATATATTATAACTAGTACTATATAGATATTTAATTTAGAAAAAAAGAACTTGGAATTTCATTTATCGAAAAATGAAATTTAGAAATTAGAAAATACCATTATTTAGACCTGTTCAAAACGCTTATTCAATCAATATCTTTTATCCCAAAATATACACACATTTTAAAATTATTTTATGATAGATTTAAAGTTTAATACTATCATATATTTTTGACTGATAAAATATCATTATTTGACAATTTTCAAATCGAATATAATAAAAAAGCGAATTATAAAATAAATTAAAAACTATTAAATATAAAAAACTTTAAGTTCATTTTGAACTTTTGCCCTTTTCAAACACAAATAAAATTTTAACTTTAAAATTGTATATTTTTTCAAAGAATTTAAAAATTGAAATATAAAGTAGACTTAATCATAAATACTAATTTATAATACCCAATTAATTTCTATGTTTTATATGTTCCTCGCTTTGATTCGTTGAGATTTATTTTTTTATGAAATAAAATCATTCAAATTTTCCTGCTAAAATAGGAATATTTATTCACATATATATTGATTTTACTGACCAAGTAATTCGTATTTTAAAATTTAATTTATCATTTTGAGAACAAATATAAAATGAAACTTCAATTGATGTTGATCAAAATTCATACTGATAAACGTCTTTGGCATATATATTTTACCTTTGTTACATACTCAAAAGTCTTATTCTTCTAATATGCAACAAAAGGATCAAATCTTTCCAAACTAGTTTCTTGTATAATTTTCAAATAAATTAAATTATCAAAATTATATTACACCAAATATCAAGTCGGGTTTTGATATATCTCCTTTTAATTTGCATCAATAAAATAGTTCGTTGACACCAAAACTTATTTGTGGTATTTAAATATTTTTTACCATATTTTATGTTAACAGTTCTTCAGCTCAATAAGATATTCAAAATAACAATCAAAATATGTTAAAATCAGATTTAAAATTTTTATTAATAATTTAATCAAGAAAAATATTTTACATATTATCGAGTTATTTGGTTGATTATCGAATATTTCGAAATTCTGTTGAGATATGATTGTCTGATTTAGTTCTTAAGTATTAAATAGAAATAAAATGAAAAGACTCCTTAAAGTTATTATGAATGCCTTGTGAAATCAGAGTCAACATAAAAAGATTCAAAAATGGAATATTCATCTTGTTTCTTTTTTTAAATGGATACTTATTCAATAATTTTATTCTTAAAATATTTTATTTTAATGAAGTCGTTAATTTAACCAATATGAAATCATCTTATTTTGAAATCAAAGCTAATCTAAGTTAAACAGGGGTATTGTTTAAGTTTTAAATATTTCAAAAAAGTATCCTTTCGACGTGAAATGATATAGAATGGCATTGGTAATTAATTCTTAAATGAAACGGAAGCCAACGTAATGATTGAAAATATTTGATAAAAATAAATAAATCAAAGTATTCGTGAAATAAAAATAGTTTCCTGAAATAAAAATTAAAGAAGGAATATTAAAATATCATTATAAGAAAGATAATCCAAAGATTTATGTTTTGAATCTAAAATTAAATTAAATCGAATTACAGATCAGATAAAAAGACTGGTCTTTATTTCTATAATCAATTTACGTGAATTTTAGTCGATATTAATTATCATTTTAAATTTACTTTATTCGTTAAGATACCTAAATAATTAAAACCTTTTATTGATGAAATCTAATGAAGTTTTTTATTTTAATAAATTATACTTGTATTTAATTTTATTAAATTTTTGGAAGAATAGATATTTTAAGCTTAAAGATAAAATAAATTTACATTTTTTGAATGTGATCATACATAAATACAAAAAAAGGGATGTATTTCATGCGTTGTGTCATCTACGAGCGTAAATAGAATAATAATCATGGGATCTTAAGATGCTAAATCATATATTATGGTGTCGGTTTCATCAGGATATTTTATATAATCACTTTAAACACCCAAAAACATAATACATATTATTTTTTATAAAGCAGAAAACAAGAAAAAATAATAATACATATTTTTTAAATATTTATAAATTAAAAATTTTTTATTGCATCAAACTATTGACCTTAAACCTGGAGGAAATATTCGATGAATAAATTTAATGAAATATATTAAATAATACTCTATTTTTGAATTAAACTTTTTTAAAAATTCAAATTTTGATTGATAATTTACACGATTGGGATAACATAAGATTTCGACAGTTTAGAAAAGCGTAGTATCCTAAAAAGTTTTATACATTTTTTTATTGATCAGAAATTTTGTTTTATAAACCCATTTCATGCCATTATTGATCTCTGAAAACAGTTATTCTTGATTGTTAAATTCATTTTCCAGTTTTTTAGTGTATTTTTCGAAATAAATTAGATGTAAAAGTAAATAAAAGGTTATAAATACCAGGATAATTTTGACTAATATTTAAAAATATTGTTCTAGATCATAGATTAACATTGATATACTTATATAATTCAAAATTTTACAATTTCATACTTTGTAGATGAGATTCGAATTTATATATTGTCTATTATTATATCAGTAACTTTCTAAATTTACGACAATTCTTAAAAAAATATTGTATTTCTGGTTCAATATTAGCATAAATTTATTGAAATAGAAAGCATATAGATTTAAACAAATATAAATAACTATGTTTAAGAATTTACATGATTGTAATTCTGAAACTTTTAAAAATTAAGATAATAAAAATGGATAAATATCAAAACATAAAAATAATAATTAAGAAAGCGTAATATTAGATATTTAATATTGAAATATATCATTATAAAGAGGTAAAGTTATAAATTTAAAGGATGATCACTTTTATAAATATTTTTTTATTTATCATGAATGATATTTTAAAGATTTATATTTTCATAAACATTCAATACGTGGATAATTGAACATAATTTAAATCGAAATATTTTTATTAACATAAAGATCAAATCAATATTAATATCTACGTTAATTCATATTTTATAATTTAATATTTTAAAACTATTTTTATCAATTATATAATAAATTTAAAATTAAAAAATTATCAAAAATTAAAGTTTAGGCGTAACGTAGTAACTTTTTATAGTTATCTGGTTTTAAAAAATAAGGTGTAATTTATTTTAAAAATTAATTAATTTTATTTTTTTAACCATTTAATATGAATATTTCACAGTATTTTTTATTTTTTACTCGTCTAAAACTCATTCCTATATTTGATTGTGTGAATTTTAAAGTTTTTAAATCAAATAGACTCGTTCCACATCAACTGTAACCGAAACAAAAAGATCTTCTTTTCTGTTTTTCAAAGTCAAATATTGATAAAAATTTAAAATTAATTATCATCTGTTAAAATTTACCAATTTTAATTTTTGAAAATTATTTGAAGCATAAAAGATAAATCTTGAATTATAGGTGAGTATTTAAAATAGGTAAAAACAATTTTTACCCAGAGGTAAATTCTATATTTTCAGGTATCAGCAAGATCAAATTTTTAATTCTGTTGAAAATACATTTCCAAATACAGTTCAATAATGTTTATAATATATATTCTACGTTTTCAAAGGTTAATTTTTAATATAAATCAAAATACATTTACTTTGTTAAACTATTTATTATCCATTTCGTACATCATTTATTATTCATTCGTAGATTGAAACAAATATATCTTTATAAATTCAATATATAAAATAAATATCGACCGCTTTTGTAAAATGATTCTCTCAGCATATTTTTATTTACGTCAAATCTGTTATTATTTGTAAGAAAGATAAATACTTTAAAAAATTAACATATTTATGATCTTAAAATTTTTAATATTTTAGATTAACTATATTTTGATTAGGTTCAACAATGATCATAACGTATTTTTTATGATTTTGCAGAAAATCTATGTTATATATTAATCCCATCATTGCGAATGATCAAAAAAAGTTAAATTGAATGTTTGTGCATGGTTAAAGCCCTCTATTATTTACTAGTTACGCACATGGAACATGTAATTGTGATAGGTTTATCTTTTAATAATTTTTAAAATACATTTTTAATAAAAGTATTTCAGATTTTAAGTTTATTTATTTTACAATGATCATTCAAATTACAATTTTTAATTTAATGTCTATTTCAAAGCTTTATTTATTTTAATTAGATTAAAAAATATGAAAGTTAATATACATCAATAATCATGGATTCAAAAAAAATAGCTTTAAAATGTAAAAAAATTATCATATATGATATTAAATAAAATATTAAAATGATTATTATTCAGATATATTTTTCGTAAGATTGAAATTAAAAAAATAAAATTACCTAATTTAAAGAAAGACATTATGAAATAAATCCAAGTGACATGATTTTAATCATTAATTTTGTTGATAAAACATATTAGTAAAAGACGATAGTTTACATAAAATAAAACAAACCTGGACATTTTTGATTTTAAATCATAATAAAAATTTATTTTTCACATTTTGTTTAATTGTCCTAATGATTGGATAAAAATACATTTAAATATTTCCCGTATTGGATTAAAATTTTTTGTTTATTTCTGATGAAACAAACTAAAATAAACTCAATCGAATTAAAAATATAATTTTACCATGTAAAAAGTAAAGAATATCAATCAAAGAGATTTTAAATAAGTTCTTATATTTATTTAAGATTTAGAATCTTTAAAATCAATGCATCATTTATTTGTCAATTTAAAATAAATTTGTTATATTATTTATAATAATTTAATTCCTCATTTGTAAATCTAATTGATAAATTTATGATTCATTTTAAATTTATATTTCCTCATTTAAATGATCATCTTTATTTGAACTTAAATATATCGATTTTTAATCTTTTTAGATCAAACATAGAATCTTTAAGATATTCATATATATATTAATGTTAATTCGCTTATTAATTATAAATAGTTATGTGATGATTTTGACTATTAATATAATTACTCATTTAAGTAGCCTTTTTTTAATTTTCTGTATTTGCCAAATTTATGTTTTGAGCTATCTTTACTATTTAGATAATTATGATAGATATGATACAAATGTGATCATATTGAAAGATTTTTGAAAAGAATTTATCATACTATTAAATTACAAAATTGCTAAATTCCATTTATTTCTACTTCAAAAATATTGTAATTGGATTAATATTAGATATTAGGTCTATCGCTGATCATATATTTTAAAAATAGAATTATCTATATCAATTAATCAAATATATTTTTCATCTTAAACATTTTATTTCATCCACTAAGTATGAATACAATTTTTAGAATTTAAACGAATCTCGAATCGTCTTTCTTTTGAAATGAATAATTTTAAATGTTTAAAATATCAAAATATTATTCATAAAAATATAAATTTAAAAAATAAATTCTTTTGTTTTACTTTTTCCTGAAATATTAAATATATTTAACTTAAATAGACCAAATTTTACATATTATTGAAATAAATACATGTAAATTATTTTTAAATTAAAAAGAAAAGTAATACATTTTATAAAATGTAAATTACGCCCTATTATCAATAAAAATCCATCACGAAGAAAATTTTCATTCAAATATGTTTAAAATGCTTAAGTTAAGTAATTAAGATTTAAACTAAAAAATTTTCGTATATTTACGAATTTTTGTTTTTGTAATTGAGAATTTTTTTATGTAAATATGAAATTTTTGTGATCGTATAAAATCGTAAAGAGTGAAAATTTTATGACATGTTAAGGATAAAAAGACGGGTATTTGCAAAGTAATTGAAAATAAATGTATAGCTTCACAATTTTTATCTTTATTACAAAATTTCGGTTGAAGATTTAACATTAAAATCATCATGAAGGCAAAGAAGTTCGATAAATTCTGACGCTTAGACAAACAATTTTAATCTTTATCGGATTAAGTAATCATCTGTTTTGTTTCAAAAAAATTAAATTTTAAACATGTAAGAATCCGCAATATATATTGTTTGTTTTGTTACATTTAAACATGAACATAACATTAAAGTGATTTTCATTCATTATTGATAAGTTTTTCAATTTCTGAAAATGATAAAATGCAGCAGACAAACTTTCCAAGAGACTCATTATAAAGATTCACAGAACAGATTTATGGATATCGTTCAATTATTAGTTTCAAATTTAATTAAATAATTTTAAAAAGATTATTTAACAAGAATCAAAACAGTTGACAGTACTTTTTACAAAATATAACAGGACAGATTAAGATTAAAAATAAAGAAACAAAAATTAATGCAAATCGACATTATTAATTGGATTAATAATTTTTGATATATCCAAATGTTTGAAGTATTAAATTAAGAAATTTTTTAAAGATCTACGTACGTGAGAACATTGTCAACAAAAATTGGCCTGATAGATTTTATCTTTAAAATTTAAGCCATTTATGGAAAGAAAACAAATTTTATTATTTTATATAATTAAGAGAAGAGGTTTATAATCTTGAACAACCAAAAATTTCAACATGAAGAGGTTAATTAGTAATATATTGGAAGGTTTTTTTGAAAAATTCAAAAGTAAAAAACGAAAATGATATTTTAAAGTTTAATTAATTCAAAAAACAAATTTTTCTTAGGTTTTAGTGATAATCAAGTTTATTTTTTCACGTTTTAATTCTTAAATCTTTAGCGATAATAACACACTTATTTAATTTATATCAAATTATCTTAAAAAGATAACACGAGTAAATATTCTATATTATTCTAAAAAAATTTTTCCTCAAAGATTAAATCACTATTAAAGTGAGATTGACAAAGGATGTTAAGTTAATCTTGGAATATCACATAGAGGTCTCAAACTGATGTTTTGTACAAATTTTCTGTTTGACAACATTTTTAAATTTCATCTTTATATTAAAACATTTTAAAAGGTTAAATTGCTATATTATTCATAAACATAAAATATTCGGATAATCTTTATATATGTGACTTATTTAGCTTGAAAAATATTCAAATTTTTACTTTTTTTGTTTCGATAAAGATCTGTGAATTATTACTGAAATATATTTTTATTATTTTTAAAATAAAAATTATTTCATCAATCTGGTTAACTTTTTCAATTATTTTTGCGAAATAATCAAAAAAACAAGGCAAAATCTTAAACTAATATCTTAGATTCTTTAAACAAAATGGGGAATAGTTTTATGAATTTCTCATAATGAATCTCATCTCAATGTCTTAGATTATTCAAATATCCATTTCGATACCAGATAAAATTTCAAGAAAAGGTGTTGTTTATATTATGTTCTTTAAGATATCAAATATAGAATCAGCACATGAATTAGGATTTTATGTTAAAATCAAACATTAATTTCGGTATTTATCTAAAATTGAAAATTAACCAAGATAAACAAATGATAATCTTTTGTGTCAATAAAATTTTTTAATCTAAGATAAGTAAAATTAAATCAGATTCACATGAACAAAATATATTTGTAAAAGAAGTATCTATTTTGATTCTTTTCAATTTTGACGTGTTTTTGAAACATAAATGATTTATACCAGAATTAGAAAGTCTTCGATTACCAATCTAGGAATTTTGAATTTTTAACTGAACAAAGGAATTATAAATAGATTTTCGTAATTATATAAATATCATTTTTGAGTTTGTGAAGAGCGAGTCAAAACTCATCGACTTCTTAAGTATTCGCATACATTCTGCAGAAGAGTTTTCTTATTTATACACCAATAAGACTAAAGTGTCAGGTAGTATGAGATTCGCACTTACTAATAATCTCCATTTTCATAAGAGCGTTCATGGTAAGTTAGCTACGTGGGAAGTATATAAATGTCATCAAAATTCTAACTTTTATGTTTTTTGTAAAATGTTTAATTCAAATGAATACATGTGTCGAAATGGTGTTAAGAAAAACACAAAATTCGTTTTCATTGAAGATTTTTAACATATCTTTTTAACGTAAATTATTGATAAATATTTTGATAGATTTTTATGTGGAGAGTCAGAGAAAGATAGTTATATTAATCTGTGAGTTTAATCAATTTAACTGTCAAACCATAAGAATAATAGAAGAAACTAACACTCAATTTAACTTTATGGTTCGATGAATTTAATTGAATCGTATACAATTTTAAAGTCTTAGAGAATAAATTCAAATAATCTTTAATTGTATTATTCAATTAATATGAGTTTCAAATTATTTATAATGATGGGAAAATGGCATCATACTTGCACACTCAAAAAATAAATTACTAACTAACTCTAATCAATATTATGTTCATATAAATTCAAAAACTCCAATCAATAACAAAAATATAAACCGACAGGATATATACAAAATAAAATTTCTATCATTCTATATATTTTAAATTCTTTAACTCTGACATATTAATATTTAGTATCGTTTAAGCAAGAGAATAATTTTATTCATCTCAACTTGTTTCCATAAAATATAAAAATAAAGTCTTTGTTATCTTCCAATTTGAGAAATTTATTTTTCCATTTCAAAAAATATTTCTGAGTTGAATCTTATGTTAATTTTATTTTTATATCAAATTTCTTAAAATTTTCATAAACTCACAAATAGGCAATTCTTAAATTAATAAAATTATTTCAATCATTCTAAAGTATCAACTTTGGTAGTGATACAAAATTCATTCATATTTATAAATGTTAAGGTAAAATATAAAAAATTTTTAAACTTCATGAAGCGACTTTTCTTAGATTATGAAAATTTTATTTTATAAATAATAATTTTAAAACTAAATCCTCACGGTTCTCGAATAAATGGTAAACTAAGAGTTATTTATGATTTATTTTTTCATAGTCACGTTCAGTAATTGATAATATAAAATTAAACACAACATATTCAAATATTATGTGGGATGTCGTATATATTAATTTAAATAAACTTTAAGTATGAAAGAAAAGTCAATATAATTTGATAACCTGAGAGTCTGAATATCGAAATTTCATTTTTATTCATGCTAGAGGTTCTTTTCTGTCATTTAAACTTCTGTATAATTTTACCAGATTTAAAATTTATCTTTTTAGATTTTCATTTATTTTATTTGAAAATCTCTAGATCAAAAAATTTAATTAACAGCCTAAATACTCCTCTTAATAAAACTTATTTTTTGTATTTGAGATAACATTACAATTTAAACTAAATATTTTGCATCTTTGGTGATATAGAAAATATTTATTAAATTACGGATAAAAAACTGAAATTAAAATGAAATTTTTTACGCCATCATACATCAAAATGATGAATCTATTCTTCACAGTTACAAGTAACCCTTAGAAAACAATCTTACAATTTAAGAATAAAATTTTATTTTTTTTCTTATAATCGAACCAAAAGACGTTAAAAGATTGAAATAAAAATATTCGATTATTTTAATCACGCCCTATGTAAACGTCAATGATGTTACGGTTTGTAGTATATGAATTTTAACAAAATATAAATCAACAATTTTTGAACTTTGGTTTCAAATTAAAATACCTTTTAGCATAATTATTATTTTATTTATTTTAACAAATTTATTTTTTCAAAACAAAATATAATCAAGTTTATTTTATTGTGGCGTTTTTTTATATCCGGTATATTGTAAAAATATCGAATGGTTCATTCAAAAACATATTCAAATGTTAAATATTAAATCTTGACTTACATTAAAAATTTAAAAAACAAAAATAACAGAGAATTATCCATAAACTATGTATAATCTACTTTAAACGAGCACTTTAGGTGTTAAGAATACAATTATCTTTTAGAATAAAGGAGTAAACATCTTTTGGTAGAGTATGAACTTCGTCATGGTATGTATAATATTAATATTTGTATTTGATGTATGTTTTTATTGTGAATTAAAAGTAATTATCTTTGAGTATTATCTTAATTTTGAATCTTCTTTTATCAAATTTATTCCATTATTTTATTGAAATTGATCCCAAAAATGAATTCAATTATAATAAATTAATCAAAATATTTCAGATGAAAGATATTTTTATATTATTATGATTAAATAATGAATTTTAATTTTTGGTAATCAAACTTATAATAAGATTCATAAACTAGGATTAGTTTTATTCACATCCACCAATTTTGTATCATCATTAGTTTTTCGTATTTGAGCTGCTTAATATGGGGTTGTGGCTAAAACTTACACTGGAATACCACACATAAAATTCATGCCAATTTATGTTTATTAATAAAGGTAAAATTAAGAAATATGAACCAGTAGGTCTTATTGAAAATTCATTCCATATATTTCTGAGAATATTTAATTAGCGTGAACTGTTATAAGATTAAAAATAGAAAATCATCAATAATTATAAGATGATAATGTTTAAAGAGTATGCAAAAAATGGGTCAATATTTAAGAATTCGCTTAAAAGATAATAATTCTATAAACATTATTCATTTTAAAAATTCTCTAATATCAGAGATAAAAAGAATTTTTGGTTTATTTTAAATTATCTTGAAACTACCAGTTATCCCTAAATCATACAATCTAATGATTATTGTTGATATTTTTACATTTCACTGCAGTTTTATATTTTTTATACTCCAAGAATAAAGTTCATTCAATCTTAGATTTTTTTATAATGCCCGTATGAAATATGTTGAAGAAGATAAAATTATATATTTAAAAGTTATGTTTGTAAATTTTTTGAATCATTCTTTGACAATAACTTAATACGCCTGAATAAAAGAGATAAATGTGTTTTGTAAATATTTTAAAAATATATTTTGTTATTCACATCATTTGACTTCAATTTACAATCAAATTATAAATTTAAACTGTCAAAATTATTTTTTGCGATGTACTTGATAGTAATATTGATTTTAAAAGAAAAGATATTCAAGCATCGTAATTTTTTTACTTTAAAATATTTTTTTATTTTTCAATCATGTAAATTGTTTTAATCATAATTAGCATGCTAGGTTCATAAATTCAAAACACTCAAATGGTTTTTCAGTTTCTTATATATTTCATCCAGTATAATAAAATTCTAAATTATTTGTTTAACGCTAAAAAAGCCGCCACCTCGTTGTATATCGTATTAAGGTGTGGAAAGTTTTCATTGCATTAATATCTTGATGATTCGCATTGTATTAAGGTTCAAAATTGAAAAATTGATGGCTTTATTGTAGAATGTAAAATAAATTCTCATTCTATTGGATTTTTATTGTCATATGTGTTGATTGTTTTTCTTTCGAATCCTTAATGAGTGAATATACTGGATAAACAAAAACGAAATTCGGACGATTCTATAAAAATCATCATCTGTACATTTAAAAAATAAGAAAAAACCTTTAGAATATTCCATATTCACTCTTAGAAAGATATAATTAAAGGATAAAAACAACAAAGAAAATTATTTTTGATCCTTAAAAATTAACTATAACCGTATGCTTAATTAAATTGACAAAAAATTGAGAAGAAATAACTTATTACATTTTATTGCATGAGTAGCCAATAAATTTTATTAAATTGTGATAATCAATATTTTTTATAAATTTTCCTTTTATTGTCGAAATTCATTGATTACCAATTTGAAAACTCCAAACATATGACTATTTTATTTTATCAAGACATGCCGAAATTATTAATGCAGTAACGTACAAAATAGTTTTAAATATTTTTTAATTTTGTAAAAACGATCATAGTTGCCATTTTAGATCTTTCATTTTACATTTGTCCATCTTTAATTTTATTCAATCGAAGTATCCACAGAATGAAGCTAGGTAAGTGTCGATAAATATAAATTTCTTATAAAACCTGAAAAATCTGTTTACGTTAGCTATGATGTCGAAGTCCTGGAAAAAAATCGACAAAATCAATCATCTAATATCCAATTATTAAGTTATCAACGATTAATCTATTCATTTGATAAAAAATTAAAAATTCAATCTTTTAAATTTATCATTAAACACTTTTAAATTAGATATGCTTTGGCGGATTTTATTAACAGAACAAAATAAAGAGTAATGTTTTATTTCATTGGAAAGACTTTTGACGATAAAAATTCAAGAGCCAAAATAATCACAAATTTTAAAAAAATGGCAAAAATAAACTTTCAGAGGTGCATATGGGTTAATAAAAATTTTAACTGTGTGTGAAAATGTAGATCTTCATTGATTTTTTATATGTTGATTAAATATGTATATTTTTATGTCTTTATCCTTTTACTCATTATAACTAAGAAACCAAAACAACCCTTTATTATTTGATCTAGAGCAGTTTATACATTTAAACTTTTGACTGATAAAATTCTAGCATTCCGAAATGAAGAGAACTTCACACAGATGATATGAATAAATATGAGCGATTTGAAAAATTACATCTTAAATTTAGCATGTTAGAAAATCATTTTAAATTTTCCTTCACAGTGGTCAATTGCGAATACGAAGTTATAATATGCCGGAATTTTATCAAATCGAATAACATAAAAAATTGAACTTATTATCTTTAAATAATGGTTTAACATGATTTATGAATTGATAATTTTTGAGACAAATGAAAAATATACAAAAATTCTAAAATTGAAATTTAATAATCAACTACATTTTTTAAATCGTAGAGTGAGATAAAGTTGAACAATGCGATGCTAGATGAACTAAATTTTAGAGAAGCTAGGCCTTGTTGCTTCAAACATATATATATATATTAAATTTTCAAAGGCAATAGAAAAAATGTGAGTCATCAATTATTTTACTTGAGGGAATTTTGAAACCAAAAAGTCCTTTATGCTCCCTAACAATTGCCTTTAATATTTTTTTTGAAACAGACTGTACTCGATTTGTGAAGTGTTAAATCGTTTCCAAAATCCTTTAATTGGTTAAATAATCGAAAGGCTATTTTACGAATTCATATTCACTGAATAATTTCTGAAATTGATACAAGCTCTGTTTTCTTGATTTTAAATTTATAAAACGAACTGCATAAAGTAAATGACTAGGATTAGGACAGATATCCTTTTCGTTTTCTCGATTTTGACCGAATTAATTTTCCTTTAACTTTTAAAATGTTTAATGGCCTTTAAGGTCAAAAAAATATCTGTATTTTAATTTAAGCAAATATGAAAGCTCATTTATCATCTGAGAAAGTGCTTCAAAATGCCTAAATTATGGTTAGGAAAGGAAATAATGTCTGTTTAGACTCATGGAAAACAATTTTCGAAGATTTTTGATTTTAGGAAAGAATATAAAATCTTATACCATTCAGATAAAGGATAAAATAGGAATGATTTTTATTCACTTAAATTATTAATACGTTTATGTTTTTTCTGAAAAAATAATTTCACAAAATGAAATGTCGTAAGCTTGATTCATTTTTAAATCTTTCTTTTTTTGCATTTATAGAACGATACTCTCTTATTTTACTGATATAAATGATCTGAAATAAATTCTTGAAGAAATCTAACATTGTAAAACGAACTTAAACTATAATGAGAGACATTAGATCACGCAATAGGTGTGTTTGAGATTCAAATAACCATAAAAAAGAAAAATCAATGGCTTTCGTTTTATATGATGGTAACCTCAGTAAAATAATCAAATATTCAACATGGGAAAGAGAATAAATTATGAAATTTTAGTTTACAAATTTCAAATTTTTCACTATGGAAACAAATTTTTCTGATTTACAGATATTAACCCTGTAAAATAATTTAATCTTTAAAAAATATTGGAATACAAGTGAAACTGAATTTTAGATATTTTATATGAGTTTGGTTCTGAAGATCTATCAGGTGCACAAAATATTTACAAATTCTGCATTAAAAACCAAATAAAATATAAACAAATAAATATCTCATAAAATAATTTTTTTTTAATATATATACATTTTAAATTCAAAATCAGATGAAATAACATAAAGACTTCAAAAGTGATTCTGATTTACAGAAAATATGTAAATTGCTTTCAATTAAATTAATGTTTCATATAACTATGATAAGTTGTGACCAGTTATAGTCGAAAAATTATGTCGATCACTCTTTTATTGGTATTATTCAAATTCCCTTTTGTGCAGATCTCAAAATAATAATATTCGATCAGTTAGATGATGCTTTGCCGAATGTTTTCACAATATTTTTGAAGTTTTCTCACAGAATATCAACCTTTTCAAATTAAAAAACATTATATTTATTCTCAAATACTAAATTCATATATTCTTCTAAAATAAAAAAACAATTATCAAATTTTGATTTAATGGTTAACTTTAACATTAAAACATGTTGCAACCTATAAAATCTAATTATTAGACATCTTAGAAGAATTGGAGGAAGAATAAGCAGTACGCGATAAAATATTTATCACGCCTTAAACAGGTTCATTAAATATTTCGCTTGGATGTTTCAAAAAGAGCAGCTAAGATCAAGGATATCCATTATCCTTTAATGAATATGCAAAAATCTATTTTAATCTTTACGAATACAAAATTATTTTCGTATTTTACATTTTGAAAATTTAATATTTGACTTACCAATAAAAGAGATGTTTATACATCCTGTTGATTAAAACTACACCTGTTGAACATCTTCATTTTCAGTTTTTCTTTTGATTTGTTATCTAGGAATTCATGGGTACATTCAGTTCCAAGAGTATTAATCAATTTAAAGGTCGAAAGTCTCAGAAATTATTAAAGGGTAAGGTTTCATCATATTCAAAATTATTCAGCTTTAATGAATCAATGCTTTGTATATCATTACGTTTTTAAAGCGTCAGAAAATAAAAAACTTAAAAAAACACGAAAAAACAAACTTTCATGCATAACGGTTGAATTAAATCGTCTGTAAAAATGGATAACAAGTTAAATATAAAAATATAATTAAAAATTCATTAGTGTTCGAAAGACAGATATGTTTAAACACAATTCAAGTAATGATAACATCTTTACACTTAAATACTTTATAAATAACCACGGTGTTCAAAGACCATCTGTGTTTGAATAATCGTAAATATTCGAAATGAATAAACAATACAACATAACAAACCCCACCACAATTTAATGGATTACTGTTATAAATATATCGAATGTTAATTATATATTAACTTTAGCGTGCTCCCTTTATTCTATTAAACACAATTTACTGAAACGTGAATAATTATGATAATTCAATTTCATGATTGTTTGTATGTTTAAAGATATAACCAGATAAGTCATTTTTTTCCATTGAGACTGGCTGATAAATTTAGGGTAATATTGTCTTTTGTTGACCATCAGTCCATTTTATAACTATTTGTTTATAGATATCGAACTGGTTATATTTTCTACATTGTTTATTTCAACATGGTAACTTTATGGTCATTTTCAATAAAAAAAAATGTGGTTATCCAATGTATAAAAATTTACACATACAAAATAATAATTTTGAGACATAATCATGAAAAATTAACAATGAGTACAATTTTAAAGTAAATAACTCATAATTCACTGAAAGTTAAATCTCAAGAGCAGCACGTGTATAAATATAAATATTGAAGCTCTTTTATAGATTAGAACACCTATCGTACAATTATACAGAAATTTTAATGACTTAAATCTAATTAGCAGGATTTAAGATGATATATTATATGCTCCTCTCGAAACTAATTGATATTAATTTCCATTTTACATATATTCATCAACAAAAATACAAAATGGTATTTTTGTGCAAAATAAAAATACAAAAGTTTCATCCGTCTTACTTGTCGAATAATTACAAAAAATGTCATTTAGAAATTCTTGTTGATTAAAAATTTTAATCTTAGACGATGAGAAGAATGCGCCTCTGTGCTATTATTGAAAAATCACAACTAAACCGTATCCATGATACGATAACGCTAAAATAGTTATAAAGATAGAATGTATGTCTTTAAAATTGATTTTAAAAATTCTCTGAATTTGTTGATTGAGAAAAATGTTAACGTCGGTTTTTTAAATTAAACGTAATTTCAGAAGGAAAATAAAATGATCTTACTGATGATTAAAAATTAATTATATTTAAGGTGTATTTATATTTATAGGAACTCAGAGCAGATATCATCGTTTTGGGGGGTTTTTCGCTCGTCAATTTTTCGATTTCTATGTTTGACATTTCAGGAAAATTTAAGGATATTAATAATCTGTTTTAACCAGAAAAGAGGGAA
Organism: Neodontobutis hainanensis; assembly: GCA_024349245.1. Classification (NCBI taxonomy): domain Eukaryota; kingdom Metazoa; phylum Chordata; class Actinopteri; order Gobiiformes; family Odontobutidae; genus Neodontobutis; species Neodontobutis hainanensis. The sequence goes on from JALDNG010001403.1 coordinate 53,513, forward strand.
AACATGATACTCCAAAAATAGATATTTTTTAACAGGAAATTTATCTCATCACTAAGTTGAGTGCCAAATTCGCCATAAGTTATCATCACTCGTATCACATTAAACAATTTTGCCAAGAGGGAAGTTAATGTTGAGGAAACGCTGAAGTTGGATTATATTTCATGAATCAATAAAAATTATAATGATGAATGAAAGTAAAAAGTTAAAATCCCTGTAAATTGTTTTGGATATGCTTAAATATACGAATATATCTCAATCTGTTTTAAATAATTGATATAGAAACGAAATAGTTTCTGATTATATGGCTGATTCTAGCACATATGAAGATGTTCAAGGATATTAAATAAATTTGACTTTATGAACTCTTCGAATTTCTTGTTTGAAAAGTTGTTTGTGTCTGAGTTTTTGATTTTTTCGAGTTATAGGAAAGAGGAATTTTATTTAAGAACGTGTCAACATTTTTATACTAAACTGAAGTAAGATGCTATCTGATAATTTAATCGTTTTCATTAAATGTTAAATTGCGTTTGCGCAGAAATTATCTTTTCTTACAATGCCCTTACAGTCTCAGCTTTTGATTAAAATTTTCAATAATTACAGTATATTCATTCCTGGGCAATATTTAGTTGCATTTCCTTGTTTTCTGAATCGAACAAATTTTACTCTTAACGTAAAATATGTTTGGATTCAGGCAAGTCGTAATTTTCTTTATTCAAAATGAAAGAAAATTGATGTAATCGTTTTTAGTTACTGATATTTTTACATCAGAGAATAGCACGCATGGGCGATGTTTGGTATCACGGTTTACTCTGACACATTTTTGGAAAACATGTATTGAATCAATTTAATTTTTAGTATTTTTTTCAAGCCGGTCAAGTGATAATAATAAATATTCAGCTTTTGTTCATTTTAGAATTTTTAATCTTCATGAAAATTTTAGCATTTTGATATGATAAATCCAGAACTGTTAATTAATTTAAATTTTGAATGTTATAATTGATTTGATGAGTTGTTGTTGCGCTTGCGAAGTTATTTGTTTTCGTCGACATCAACACTCGTCAAAAACATTTGATATTTTTGGCTTTTGCGATGTTTAAATTGTTCATTCTACGAAAATAGTATCGAAGTGCTTTTTTAATTTTGAGTAGTCTACGTATTCTAATTTACATATGAAAGTTTATAACGCCATATTTCGCATTATGCAATTTATTTTTATTGTGTATTGAAATAAATTTTTCGATTTCAAAATCAACAATTTACTCGAATTATGAAAATAGCGAATTTGAAAGTAAGTTTATTGTGTAGTTCAAAGTACCTTGAGGCGCGTTAAACGTTTGCATGTAATTTTATTAAACGTGAAATTAGTCGAATAAAGTTGAGAAATAATTTTAAAGACAAATATCAGAAAAATTGATCTCAGTAATTTTCATTGATTCAGAAGTCCGGTTTCTTTCAATCCTTGGTTTAGTATGATATCACAGATTGCATCGAAAACGAATTTTATATTTGAGGTATCGGTGGCATTCGTGATATGCACATATATTGGCCTCGATTGTACTTTATTTGCCAGTAAATACATATTTTGAATAAACTGCAAGGACGCTTGATAGTCGGTACCTAAAATTAAATATAAAATTTCAGTCATTCAGAGATTGAAGTACGAGTGATAATATTTACAAATCCAGATAAAGAAAATTCAAAAACGTTAAAAAATAAATGAAAATTTTTTTTCATATTTAACAAATAACACCATTGGGTATATATTTAAAGCAGTGTTTTATATGATGTGTTTACTTATACGTACTTCGTACAAATATAGAGGTTTATTGATAGTAAACATACAAAATAATATACCATCATTATATTGTAAGAACGATAAATAATATTAAAAAAGACCGGAAAAAAGTCATTACTTTTTAACTCGAACGTGTCCGAGAATTCGCGAGTAGAATCACATTGTTTAAAATATTTACTATCAAAATATCTGTGAATTCTCAGATATTATATTGTTAATGTCAAATAAGACCATGCTAATTAAATTGAGGGATCTTTTAAATTGAAAATAAAACACAGGATTTAAATGTACAATAAAATTAAGTCAAAATTATATTCAAATTCAGGTTCCCATTTAAAAAATATGTTTGTTAAAATAGTTAATATTAAAATTATTATCTTATTCAAATTCATCCATTGATACTTGTAGACCACTTTGAGCTTATAAGTTAAACTTAGTAAAATTGGAAAATCTAGAAAATCCCATGGGAATATAAATACTTTAAATCGAAAACAAAAACTCCTCAGGATTCCTGGGTGATTCAGTTCTATTTTTATTGTCTTAAAAAGGTTATACTTTATTTGAGTTTTCTTTAAAATTTTTGATATAAATTAATACTTTATATTTAAGCCGAAATTATTCCATATACTTTTTTAAAAGATTTTAAATTCAGGATTTATGCAAAAATTTTTTCATGTAAATGATAGCAAACCTTCGAATTGAGGGAAATAATTTTTAAGAGGGCATGTTTTAATTTTAGCCTCGAATAGGTCTTTTTTATTGAGAAATAATATAATTGGAACTTGCTCAAAATATGGGTTGCTGCACATAGCACCAAATAGTTTAATACTTTCAGTAAGCCGATTCTAAAAATGAAAAAAGTCTACTGTCATGTTGTCTTCTTCTAACACCATGCAGTAATCCACCAACGACGCAACATATATCATTGCGTTTGCATCTTCAAAACAGTTTATCCATTTTTTACGTTGAGATCTCTGACCTCCTACGTCGATCATCCTAATAAAATAAAATTTAAAACGTAAGAAATAAAATCATAAAATTTTAAAGACTCAAACATTCGTGGATACAATAAAAATTACGATTTTTTTAACATCATTAAAATATTATATAGAACGATATATTATGTTTGTTTAATTCATCTTTTACATGCGATATTATTTTCAGTAAATTTTAAGAAAAGAAAAACAATTATTTTTTAAATATAAATACCATAAAGCGATAAATATTCACAAGAAACTCGTAAAAATACGATAATAGAACCAACCAGTTAATATTAAAAATATTAATTTTATTTTAGCATTTAAAGTATGATAAGTGTAATTCAGCCTTTCTTAAAATATTAGCCATTTTAAGTTTACTAATCGAGAAACGCCGGCATGTCACGAAATCTCATAAACATTTATTTCAAAATTTAAACTGCTTGCCATTAAGTTATAAAATGACGAAAAATATAAAGCATTAGAACAGGTATATTCAAATACAAACAAAACGTATTTCGTATGTCGATCCTACAGGTGTCGTTTAAACTCTATTCACTAGTGTGTTCGAGGAAGTTATTTGTGAGCTATCAAACGAAAGTTGTCAAAAGGTAAACAGAATTTAAATGATAACATTTTTTACCATGTAATAAAATAATCATAACCCAATATTGCTTGAAAGTATTGTGCACGTTGATCATGAAGAATTTTTTTGAAGAAGTCAATGTTGAAAAATATTTCAACTTAAATATCTTAAGTATCATACGAAATTTATCAAGATCCCAACAATAATTTTTTTAGTCAGAATCATAATTAACACCTAACTCAGAATCAAAGGAAAAATGTCACAGAAACTGATCTGAATGAGATTTATGCATAATATCAATATTATAGCTGATGTTCTGAAAAAATTTAAAACGAAACCCTTTAAAATATCTCCAAAATGCACGAGTTAGAATCATAAAAAAATTATCAAATAAGTTTATATACAAAATTCACAATTTTTAATTTCGAAATTTCTTTAAATATCAGAAAAACTTGTACGTTTCTATTCGATGACAAAGATGTGAAATAATTTAGAATTAAGGTTTACAACCTATTAATTTAACCAAACGTGTAAAGTCAACCAGATTGAATGTTTTAATTCAGATAAACCCTACTCTTAATTTTTTATATCTGATTCTCAGATACACGTAAAGTTTCTTAAATATTGAATTTCTCATAATAGCAATTTTCAATATTTCCTTTCTGTAAAAATAAGTTCTGAGATACCTCAACATGAATTTCTATGAATGTAATACTTATAACTTGAAAATCGTATAAATTCGTGGTTTCAGTCGTTAATTTTCGATGTAATCCAAAATTTCTGACATTAGTTTAATGATACTAAATTCGCTTTAAAATGTTTTTCCTGTATTTTTAAAATTAATAAAAAAAATCTTTCGTTGACAATTATATTTTTTATTTCATTCTTGTTATAAATTTTTTTGCTCGATTTTTTTCATCTTTGAACTATTAATGGTTATGAATAACCAATTTTAATGAACTTATGGATATTTTGAATGAACATTTTAAAACGATGGTATTGAGCATGCCTAATTGTCATATTTGATTTGAGAACAAGCTTATTTTCTATTGCCTCAAACGAATATTCATATTTCAATTTATAAAAGGTATATAAAACCAAAATTTTTAAACGATCATTTAAAAAGAAAATCCACTTGAAAAAATAAAACCTATATTACGTGAAAAAATGCTATTGTTACAAAAACCGCCTAAACAAGAGATTATTAAATTTAGGTAAAATAAATTGTATTTAAAGTGAAAAAGTATAATTATTTAAGATCAATCAAACCACTTATAACGTTGTGTGAATAAATTAATGTAAAAATCGCTCTGGTAGCATTTAAATTAAAATTCGAAACGGGCGTGCGTACAAGAATTGTATCTAATAAAAATAAGCGCCCATCATTTTAGACGTTTTAAATTGAAGAACCCTACTTAATTGTGAAATTTGTAAGGAAATAGATATTCGAAAATTCCAGTGGTTACAAGCCTAGTTTTGAGAATATCATCATCAGTTGGAATGTAATCAACCTGGGAAATTCTTTCGATATCCTCTAGAAACCTTATGATTATTTTGGAAATTGCAATGCCCAAGATGCGTGTCGTTTATTTGGAATTCGTTCCCTCTCTCTATGGTTCCCAAGAATCCTTGGTCCGATTTTACTGCCTTTATCCTTTCAATGCAGAATTCAATAGGTTCGTCAATGTTAATGAGCCTAAGTAGCTTTTCAGCTACTTCCTACTTTAAGATAAAATCTCAACTTTATTCTTTGAATTTTCCATAGGAATATCTAACCTCTTCATTGCCATCAACACATTTTTAACGTAGTCCAAAACGTTCTTTTGAACAATAGCAACATAAGATTGTCGTTCTGATTCCTGGTATCCACTTCCATGAATTATTCTTTACAGTTTTTCTTAGAATTCTTACTTCATCTGTTTTGCAACGGTTGACTTACCCGATCCTCCGGCACCTAAAATATTTTTCGATCCGAAGATAATTTTAACGTTTCAATGAATAAAAGATCATTATTATTCGAGCAAAAGCGCTCATTCAAAACCTAGAGAATGATCAGACAGGTGAGATCAAAAATATTTTCATGAGCAAATATTATAAAAATTCAATGATAAAAATAAGTTTATTTTCAATTTCTGTAGAACTCGAAATTCTTATAAAGGTGTAAACACAAAACGTTAAAATCACTGCTTACTTTAGCGAGCGTGCGTAAAATGTTGGTATTGTGATGCACACGCTCTTATTGATGTTAATCACTCAATGATTTGGTTTTTCATGAATACAAATCACACTCAGCTTTTATGATATGTATTGCTTAAATTTGTTTTATGGTACTTCTCGTAATATTATTTTTGTCTTAAAATAACTTGAGGTTATGAACTTTTATAGAAAAAGGTATATTGTGCTTTGATTAATTGTTTGAGTGATTTACTAAGTGATTATAAAAGTTATATTTATCACGCATGCGCTATTTTCTGTTTTACAACTATCTATTATGGCAAAATATTTTCATAGATTCGTTCAATGAACAATTATTTGAGATCATTTGTTAATGCTACAAGATATTTTCAGCGGAGTCTTTTAAAAGTACAAACAATAGAAATATGTATCAATATAAGAAAAATAATATCAATTTTAAAATTTTTGCATCACATTTTTGATTGATCATGAAAATTTATAGCCTTGTACATTTTAAAACTCTGAAATTATAAATATTTTCATAAAATAGCATCAGTCAGCCAAAAACTTTCAATTGGAACATTTAAATACTTTCTTTGATTTTTAAAATTATATTTAAACTCAAATTAACACGGAAGAATTTATTTCAAAAATTTTTTTATAATTTGAAGTGAATTTTCTGTTATTATTTTCTTAGAATATATAAAATTTTAGAGAAGATAGTTTTTCTCAAAAATTTTCAATGAATTTGAAGTTCATTTTCAATTTTTCAAATACATGCTTAAATTACAACGCGATAAAAAGAATTCATTTATTTTTTGTGTTTGTAAACTTTAAACTTTTTTAACAAATAACATCTCTGAACTAATATGGTTACCCCATCAACAAAGTAAACATATTATTACAGATTAACTGAGTCGGATGATAAGATTCTCTAAAATTAAATAAAAATTTTTATCATCATCAAAATCTATCTTAAATTCATTCATTGTTATATGAGTGTATAATTAACTTTTATCTCTTGATCAGAAAAATTTGTAATGTATATTTGTTAAAAACTATTTTCGGACCCTTCCGTTGAATATTCGGTAACGATTTGACAAAAAATATCTTAAGTGTTCCTGCAAAAATAACGGGTTTGAAGAAAAAGTCGACTCTCTAAAGCATTGTAAAAATTGGGAAAAGGTTGTTTTCAAATGGTCACAATGGTGTCTTTAATACATGAATTTCTTTCACATACTTAAACTCTATCATTAGTTTTTCAATAATCATAATCGGAATAAAAATTTCAAAAAATAGTGTGATTGAATTTTCTAGAAGAACAAGTAATATAGTTATTTTAAAGATTCTTTAATCACTTTTCTTAATTTTACTAATTCTAAATCTTCGCGAGGGATCGAATAAATTTGTAAATAAGAATATTAATATATCGTATTCATACCCTCAAATTTTTAAAATAATCACTACTTTTTCTAAAGTATATTTAATTCGTTCATACAACTATTAAAAATGGTAATATTTTTTTACATTTGTCTCGCTTTCATTAATTAAGCATATAAGCATTTTTATTTCGTTAATATTTATGATATCCAGATTTGAGATTTTAAAATCTAGAATTATCGGGAGATTAAAGTTTATATTCAGCAAATAAATAAAGATTTTCGATAGTTTAAAATGAAATATATCATTTACAGGTGATCTTAAAAGAACAAATTTTGATTGAAATATTTTAACATTTTTAGAAATTTGACCTGGAGTTTTAACGAATGCTGATGTGTATTCACATTATTTTTATACTTCTCCTTCATTCTAGAAAATAAAATTTTATGATTTAAAAACTAATAAACTGACATAAAATAAAATTTCCATTATCTTTTACGAATATTTTAAAGATTTCGCACATGTTTGATTTGTTGTTATTAACCTTAAGTCACTCTGTGATTCTTAAAAACACCAATTTTTTTATTCCTGGTGCTCGTTAGATCCAAAAAATACAAGAAAAATTTTGGTTTCATTCTGCTTAAACTTGTTTTGAAACGAATCCTTTTTAATGAATTCTAAAAAAATTCACCCTAAGATATTATCTTAATTGCAAATTAAATCATAATCATTGAAAAATTTCACAACGTAATCAATAATTTTGGATAAAATTAACTTAATAATTGTATGAGGATGTTACACAAATTTATTTAGTGGGAATCCTAACAATGGACAACGATTTACAAATGAAAATATTCTTGGTATTTCCTATTCAAATCTTTTGCCTTAAAATCAGCGTATACATTGTTTAAATAAATTTCAATGATTTTGAGTAACATATCGTTATATGGAAGAAACATAATTTTATTTAAATGTTCAAAGCAACATAATGGTGAATCGATTTGTTTGGAATTCTAAATGGTACGAAAAAAACTTCATCAATATTTCGTATTGAAAATAATTATATGAAATTATTCGATGATAAAATAGTTTTAGTAACCATTAAATGCACTATTCTTCTTTTATTACATGAATTTTCAGACGACGACCAAAATGTAGTACTTTTCAAAATTTAATATTTTCTGTAAAGCTTGAGCTATCGTTTTGAAAATTCATTTTACAGTCCGATATCTTTTATGATAAATAGCAAAGCCTTTTATACAAAAATGTGTTTTTCAAGTAAGAAAAGATAGATTAAGAAATCATCGATCTGTTATTCAGATAGTATAAAAATATTGATTCCTAGAAACTACTTTTTAAAAATCGTGTTATGCTGCAATTAAATGCCGTGCTTTTTCAAGAAAAAAGAATTTGGATTATTAATAGTCATAATATCATGATTATTTTTGAATCCAATAACGATAGGAAAGACGGGCTGCTATTTTCAAATTTTTCGGTCGGAGTATACAAAAAATTTTGTCGATGTTGATAAAAACTAGATGTTATATTTTTAAAGAATCAGAAATTTGTGATTTTCATTTTCAATGCTTATTATTTATCAAAGGTTTTGACGCTTTTGTTAGATGTCGACTGGTGTATTACAGATTGCTTCGTGAATTTCAAATAAAAATTGTGTTATATTTAAAACGATTGATAACTTTGAAAACTTTTTAGAAAATTCACAATCATACCGAGTAGGAGCAATTTTAAAAGAGAATTTTTCTCAAGGTTTTTCGATGTCACGGCATTCTTGATTTTCGATTTTTTGTCCTTGCTCTCCACGATAGAACTAAATCTACAGCCCATTCTTCGATCTATGGGAGACTTTGTCGAAATAAAATTAATGCTTACATATTTAGAAGATTAGGGCGTCTATTGAAGTTTAACGAGATTCGTTTTATGATCGAACAGGTACTTTAATAATTCGACTGGTGGATCTAAGCATCTGACTCGTTTACAAAGTGTTAGAGACTCGATAATTGAAGCTTCAATGAAAAAAACAGATTTGATCATATTCCTTTATTTATCTGTTTTTTGTATTTCTAAGAGTAATAAATATACATAACTTTAGGTGATGCAGTTCCAAGAATTTCAAATTCGAGAAAATCCTGTATATTTCAGATAAATTTTAATAATTCTCAATCCATTTTTTGAAGAAAGTTTCAGCATTTATCATCTTAACTTAAAAACAAAGTAACTTTTTTAAATTAAATTTAAACCTGTGAAATATGGTTAATCTTACAATAAAAATAAAAAATGTCGGATGCTGATTGTTATTTTTATCAAAAATAGATAATGTTCCTTCTTCAGATAATTCTAACCATCTCTCAAGTAACGTCAGTTCTAAGGGAAAAATTATGTTGGAGAGACAAAAAGACATGATAACTGTTGAAAAGATAAAAACCCTTCAACACGTATCGAGGAGACAACCATCCAGATCTGATCACAAAACTCAAAAAATACATTCTACTCAAGTTAAAAATGTAGTTTACATTCCAAAACATTCGTTATCTCATCCTCGCCATGAATATGCTCATGGGTCAAAAAGCATCAATAAGCACATAAGAAGTGCAAAGGACAAGAGGAAACACCTTCATATACAGTAAGAATTAATTCAAGACAGGTTAACCCAAACTCTTCTCCTCCAACACCAGCTCCTGTTACTCCTTCTGTTCCTACAAGTGCTCCATCAGTTCCAACCAGTGCTCCATCCGCTCCAACCAGTGCTCCATCCGTTCCTACAAGTGCTTCATCCGTTCCAACAAGTGCTCCATCCGTTCCTACAAGTGCTCCATCCGTTCCTACAAGTGCTCCATCCGTTCCAACAAGTGCTTCATCCGTTCCTACGAGTGCTCCATCCGTTCCTACAAGTGCTCCCACAGGGTCAAGTAAAGCTTCTACAGCCTCTACTATGGCACCAACTGGGTCTACTAAAGCTTCTACTCCCCCTACTATGGCCCCAACAGGATCTAGTAAAGCTTCTACAGCCCCTACTATGGCACCAACAGGATCTAGTAAAGCTTCTACACCCCCTACTATGGCCCCAACAGGATCTAGTAATGCTCCAACAGTCTCTACTATGGCCCCAACAGGATCTAGTAAAGCTTCTACGCCCCCTACTATGGCCCCAACAGGGTCTAGTAAAGCTTCTACAGCCCCTACTATGGCACCAACAGGATCTAGTAATGCTCCAACAGTCTCTACTATGGCCCCAACAGGATCTAGTAAAGCTTCTACGCCCCTACTATGGCGCCAACAGGGTCTACTAAAGCTTCTACTCCCCCTACTATGGCCCCAACAGGGTCTAGTAATGCTCCAACAGGATCTAGTAAAGCTTCTACGCCCCCTACTATGGCCCCAACAGGATCTAGTAAAGCTTCTACGCCCCCTACTATGGCGCCAACAGGGTCTACTAAAGCTTCTACTCCCCCTACTATGGCCCCAACAGGGCCTACTAAAGCTTCTACAGCCCCTACTATGGCACCAACAGGGTCTACTAAAGCTTCTACACCACCTACTATGGCCCCAACAGGATCTAGTAATGCTCCAACAGTCTCTACTATGGCCCCAACAGGATCTAGTAAAGCTTCGCCCCCTACTATGGCCCCAACAGGATCTAGTAAAGCTTCTACGCCCCCTACTATGGCCCCAACAGGGTCTACTAAAGCTTCTACCCCCTACTATGGCCCCAACAGGGTCTAGTAAAGCTTCTACAGCCCCTACTATGGCACCAACAGGGTCTACTAAAGCTTCTACACCCCCTACTATGGCCCCAACAGGATCTAGTAATGCTCCAACAGTCTCTACTATGGCCCCAACAGGATCTAGTAAAGCTTCTACGCCCCCTACTATGGCGCCAACAGGGTCTACTAAAGCTTCTACTCCCCCTACTATGGCGCCAACAGGGTCTACTAAAGCTACTACAACATCTACTATGGCACCAACAGGGTCTACTAAAGCTTCTACAGCCTCTACTATGGCACCAACTGGGTCTACTAAAGCTTCTACAGCCTCTACTATGGCACCAACAGGATCCAGTAATGCTCCCACAGTCTCTACTATGGCCCCAACAGGATCTAGTAAAGCTTCTACAGCCTCTACTATGGCCCCAACAGGATCTAGTAAAGCTCCTACAGCCTCTACTATGGCACCAACAGGATCTAGTAAAGCTTCTACAGCCTCTACTATGGCACCAACCGGGTCTACTAAAGCTTCTACAGCGTCTACGATGGTTCCAACGTGGTCTAGTAAAGCTTCTACAGCCTCTACCAATGCTCAAACAGCATCTACTATTTCTCCAGTTGTGTCAACTATCGCATCAACTTTAACGCCTGTTATGACTTCAGTTACTCCAATATCAACTGTGGCTTCATCTACCGTTCAATCTACAATATACACTGGGTCAACGATATCTCCTGTAAAGATTATTTTATTATTCAGACAATTCCAAATACCTCTACATTTTCCCCAATAACATCAGTGCTTGTATTTTTCTTATCATTAAGACCATTCAAACACAATCCACGGGGACAAACACAGTTTCCAGTGTTTCAGTTTCAGTAACCTCTTAAAAATCAATTCCAGACGGTAACAGGATACACTCAACCATTTACATCTGGTCTGACAATATCACCAACAGTAATTCAATTTGAATGCTTTTTCAGCCTTCGTTATCCACAACATTAACAATAACTCCAACTTCGATTTCACACACACCTCAAACAACATTTTATGTTAGTTCAACTCCGTTTAAAACTGAAAGTGAGACCGATAAAAAATCATAATTAGCAACTAAGATAACACCACTAAAATCATCGACAACTGTTAACACCCTTGCACCTACAGCAACAACGAAACCCGCTATTTCAACAATCTATACAAATTCTGAGACTACAAATACACCTCTTTATAGTACATCACCTAGTTCTGCACCACTAACAAGTTAAATAATTTGATTAAGATAGCCACGAGACGTTTTGGTCCAACCACTACAAAAGTAGGATTTATACTGATTTTAGGTTACTAAACCTTTTAACGTTAACTCAACAACAACGAGTTCGAATTTACTGATTTATTAAGCTAAAGCTCATAACTATATTAGTGCAAAGACCACAACAAGAAAGCCATTCACTACCATCAAACCATATGTTCATCCTGGATATCCTAATGTTCCACCACAATATTCAACCCTAACGACTTCCAGTACTACTCATCCAGGTCATTTCGTAACAGGAGTATGTTAAATTTTATCTTTTCAGGGATATAAGTATCCTTTATGGAATGGTGAATGCCCAGAGGAAGTAGAAAGCATGGGATGCTACTTTAAACCAAAAACTAAATTTAAGATCATACTTGCATATAGAAAACAGGGTCAATCGCTTGAAGAATTTTTCTGTGAGTGTGGAACTTTAGCCGAGTATCGCAAATGGAGCATTTTCTCGCTGTCAAAAGGTATATTTTTTGAAATGACCAAAGATAAATGCTATTCTACCCCGAATAAAAAAAATTACGATATAGGAGGTTCGTCTGAGAATTGTGTCAATGAATTTGGTGAACTGTGTTCAGATCTTGATACTTATTGTCAAGGAAATATTGATTCTATGACAGTTTACGTTATCATGAACACACAACACCACAAAATTTCTACGAAATAGCAAAACGATATTCTCTTATATTAGTTTATAATTCTCCCTATAATGATTTATTTAATTCCTGTTTCATCGGTTTAGATTATAGAAAAATCATACTTTCCAAATTTCAAAATTGATCAACAAAAATTTTAATTTCACATTTACGTACATAAAAATCCTTTTCTTAAATTAAAGATCTAATGTGGATCTAACATGGAAACTGTTGATTTGTTCTGTCTAAGTCTAAATACTACTTTTAGATTTATCTTTGATCAAAAATATTTATTATTTGCTTCTTTCTTAGTTAGCATTTCTAGTTTGACTGATCCATTTGTTTACCTTTTTTATTAAATTCGACAACTGTGATTATTCATTCGTTGACATAGAATAAAAATTATCAAGGTTTTAATTTTTGATAAAGTGCATTCATTTCTACAACAAAAAGAACGTGTTTTAATAAATTAGAATTATCGATGAAAATTAAAATATTATAATTTTAGATATTATTTTTACATTTAATACACGAACGAACGTCAATTACACAGAATTATTCTTATGTGTTGGATGTTCTACCATAAAGGATAAAATACAAAAAATTGAAATTCAAAGAATTTATATTATCCTATAAAATGAGCTTTCATGGTCATTGATGATATGAAGTGCAATGTTTTTAAAAAGGCATGTCGAAATAATTTATTCATTAAATTAGAGTCTGTAATTCAGACATCTTTAATTAAATAACTTAAAACGATGCTGGAAATAACCTTTGATTTATTTATATTTATCTCAAATAGGCACGAGACTCATAAATTTAGAAAATATTTATCTATTACACAAAAGCTAACATAAAAATACTCATATTAAACTCGAATCATAACTATCATACCGTCAATGGGAAAGGCTACAGACACGCTGTGCATATTTATCGTTGAATAAATTAGGACTCGTAATGGTAGGTATATAATTGAGAATAATCTTGAGTACATGAAAGGAAAGTTAAAACAACTTTGTGAAATGTTTTAATAAATCGTAATATCTATTATACTTTCCAGTCACATCTCAGTCTCATCGATCCTTATTTTTCAACTTCATCCCAATCTTTAATACCCCGTAGTTACATTCTTTATAGATAGAATTATTTCAAGTTTGTTTATCTTCAGCTGATCATTAAATGTACTCTTCTCATTTAAATTTTTATTCATTAAAAATATATAAGAATGAAAATCCTTCATGTTTTCATAACTTAAACGTGTGTATTATGATAGATTCTAATTATATTTTTTAATTCCTCGATTATTCAACTAATTTAAAATGATTATAAATTTACACAAGAAGAAATTGTGACAAAAATGAGAAATACTAAATAGATAATGTATAGATCAAAATATTTTGTTGAGAAATTCAAATATTCATGTACTTAATGTGTTTTATAGCAATTCAATGAAATTAAATAACAAATTTTTTATAGTTTTCGAAGCATTGCATCAATAGTAAGCTTATAATGTTCTGATTAAAATTTAAGAAAAGTGCTTTTTTTCGATCGAAAAAATTGAATTTTCGTTATTTATATCACAAAGATATCTGATCTATTTTTTATAATTAGTTTAAACTTTCTGAGGCTGAGAGTAACGAACAAAAGTATCAACCTGTAATTGTATTTAATTTTAAATTAAAATAAATTTTAACTTGAAAATTTTTAAGTTATATCTAAATTAGAACTTTTTATTAAAAATAAGTTTACTTAAATATTTCATATATAACAATCTTTTTGTGAAGCAAGAATGAGTAAAACATATCCTTTCATCTTTTGAATGAAATTTTCGTTGATTTTAAGTTCTTATGTAGCAATTATTACTCGGTTTTGTCGATCAGCAGTTCACACATTTCGGAAATCTTATACTAAATCAGGCAATATTTGTTTCTGTGTGTGGATTTCTCGCATTCTCATTGGATCATTATGGCAAAAGTACTTCTCCAACATTTTCTTCGTTTAGGCACAATAATCTCTTCTTTAACGGTTAGATTAAGGAAGAGAATTATGTGAAATTTGTCATAATAAATCAGAAGCTTCCCTTTATGGTTGCCGTTGTAACGATACTTTGAATGATGATTTATTCTTTAAAGTGCTTTAAGCTAAAATATTTTTGTTGATACCAAATTAAACAATGTTAAAATATTCTAGAAATTACAAAATATACATAAATATGAAAATCAGCAGAATAAAATGTCAATGTTCAAGTAATAATATCATTCTAAATTCAGAAATTTTGAAAAATTACAACAACATCAAAATTTAAAAGACGTTAATACACAAAATATTTTGATGAAAACACCATGAATATTAAAAAGAGCACTATTTTAAGGTAGTATTCAAATGGTCTTAAATATAAATTAAAAATATTATTTCGATCGCGCATGTGGAAATTAAGCAAACTATTTTAAATTTTTTAAAAATGTATTAACATTGAACAATTATATCAAATTGTCATTTATTAATATCGTTGATTTGATTTGGCGAGTTCCAAAAATGAAGCTAGATTTTGAAAGGGTATTTTTTCTCATAAATATTTTATAAACGTGGCATTCTGATTTACCTGCAAAAAGTAATAATTCGAAAGGCTAACTTATGCATTAATCGCCTAATTTTAAGATCCTAATGATAAATAAATTTTTTATATATTTTTAAGAAAGAAGAATCAAAATTTTTCCCCCATCAAACAACCTGTTTTAGTTTTGTAATTTTTTGTGTTTGTTAATGTATGAAATCGATAGTTTAAATAGAAAAATGCAATCATATGCCTAGTCAGGTAAGTAGAGTAAAAAAACAAAAACTCTGCTTGTTGAATTAAAACTTAATTTTTTTTCATTTACTCGAACAAAAATTGTTGATATGACATATTCTTGTTTCTCTTTTTGACAAAATTTATTCCCTCAAGTTCGGAAACATTTTAATTAATTTTTTAAATCACTAATTTCACAAAAAAATAAAAAGTAACTTCAATTTGTTTATCATAACATGATGAAGAAAAAGCTTAATTTTCTTTGATAACTTTTTGTTAACAATTTGAAACATAAAAAGCAAAAAAGAGATTCATTACTTTTATGTTATGATTTTTGGATTTTTCAGATTTGTGTTCGCTCTATCGTTAATCCTTTCTTATGTTACTATTTTAACATAAGGAATAATCAAATATAAGTTATTATTGCATTTATATGCAATGAAAGGTAAGACTAATATCTTTTTTGTTGATTTCAAAAGTGTTAAAATTTTTCACATCATATTATATAAATAAAATATTTCTAAATTTATTAAATTAGGTACAATTAATAATAATTTATCTCCTTAACAAAAACTGTTATATGAAGTTTATTGAGAAATATATGATACCTCCGAACTAAGGATGTCCTAAATGAAAAAGAAAATGATTAAAAATTTCAGTGAAAACAACTCCTACCCTCCTCAACATAAGAGAAAGCCATATGAAAACGCTCGTCTGAGGTATATATCTGAAAATAACAAAGTGAAAAGAGTGTTTTTAGATAATGTGTAGTTAGATAAACAAGCTACCAAAAATGTTCCCTTGGGTTTAACTCATTTTGCTTCACCAAAAAATATTATTATCGACAAAAGTGCAAAATATTTACTTTTTATAAAAGAATCGAAAATGGAAAGTATTTTTATCTTCTGACACTTATATCATGATCTAAGTTATAGGATTCGTTTAAAATTAAATTTCAAATTTGGTTCTGTTTCACTATCTAGTGACAATCTTTAAAGAAAGGTCATTTATGAGCTTTAACTCCTGTGTATTTATATTTTATTGCAGTTTAAAATTTCACAATTCAATTAACGAATAATTGTTGAAACAATCAACAAAAATTTTCTTATAGATGTTAATTCTATATGGATATGAAATAAATACTCGGTTCTATATCTCAAAGGGATTAAGAGTCATTTTGATCTGCATCATTCACTCTCTTCAAATATTTCAAAAGATAGTAAATTTTTATTTTCTCGGATAATTTCTATAAGTTCCATCTTCTTACATATTTTTTATCAAAAGCTATCAATTTTATCAATCGAAAGATTAAATTTAGCGAATCAACCTTTTTCATATAAAAATTTTTGATTTATTCCTATTTATAAAAATGTTTTCATGGATTTTACTTAAGGTTCTTTAACTGACATCTTAACCTGAATTTTAAAATGTCAAATAACACAAGAAAGATTTTCCAATTTCATTTATGAACACGCGCATCGACACTTTTGTAAAGGATGGATTTTTTCTTAAAAATTTAAATATCCTAATATTCTTAGTTCAATTTGTTTTTTCATATATTTGAATTTTGTCCCATTTATAATTTTTAAAGCTTTCTGTAGCCTATATTCTTAGGTTGTTTATCAAAACATAATAAATAGATCTTTATTTCATTTTAGAATTCTCAAGTTGAGAAAGATAACTTTCTTAAAGTCTATTCATGACCTCATTTTAAAGATGCATAAATGGAATGGTCTCAAAATTACTTTTAAAAGTTCTTATGTTGTGAAGATAATAATGTTCATCAGAAAGTATCTTAAGTATATATTAAAAGAATATTTGAAAAGTTTACACGATGAAAGTTGAAACGATCATCGAACGACCTGATGCTTTAAATATTAACAAAGATACATAGGAAATCAGAACATGGAGAAAGTATGTATTTAGTTCAGACGTAGCATCTAGATTTATATGAATCACATTTTTTCAAAATAACATGAAAATTTTAGTATATACCATTGACTTCTTCGATTTTATAATTTTTTGATAATTAATGTGACAAAAAATTTTGGAGAAAATAGGATAAAAAAATCATCATGTTGAATTTGTTATTTATATTACATAAATTAATATAAAATTAATTTTTTTTCGAAATTTTTTTGAGTTTTTCGAACCTAGTGAGATTTAAACATGAATATATTCGCCTTTAATTAAATAAATATCCTGGTATTTAAGAGGTTAGAATGAATTTTAGGTGGTTAGAGATTCCACGAAAAAACCTACAGATATAAATACATAAAATGAATATTTTATAATTAAAGTAAACCGCATTCATGACACATCTCAATATCATTTTAGAATTTATATTTCAAAAATTAATTTTTTAAACCCTAAAATATTGATCTTTTATGTATATAAACATTATTTTTGTAAAATATTAAAATTAACTGAAACATTGTGATTATGATTTTGAAATGTTTCAATTCTTATATATTCCCTTGTGTGTTATTTATCAACCAAACGTTGAAAATACGACGTTACTTCCAAATTAACTAATGTAGAAATGGTAAAGTTTCCATAATGAGCCCAGGAGCGGATTCCATAGTGTTTGGGATACCCGCACAACAAGATACTAGATTTACCATGTGAAGAAAATTCCGGAATGTGGTTTAGGTCCTGAGTGGCACATGATTTCAAGCATAGGCCTACAGAAGCGAGTAAATGTATAAAACTCTTTCTCTATAGATAACTGAAACGTTTAACATATACTTCCTCGACAAAAATAGCAATATAATTTTTCATTCGTACATGATTTTCACAAACGTTTTTACCGCTTTTGATTAATTTTTTTATTTCTGTAAATACAAAATTCGGTAAATCTATATCAGAAAATATTTTCAAGAGGAAATATTCGTTTATCAGCCAAAAAATAAAAAACGGACCTCGTGAACTCTTTTTGATAAAATGATAGACGTATCGTGTAAATGAGGAGAGTAACCTAATAACACAACAATTTTTGAAATTAAAAATTCTGTTAAATGATAAAAAAAGAGGCATTAAATGTTTTGATCCATAATTCGCGCTATTGTGTATAAAAGGTGCGATGTTTAACGAATTATGAATTTAAATTTTAAACTAGTGTATCTATTACTCTAAAAAGGTCAATGTAATCGAAATTCCCCATCGGTATCAGCTTTACAGTTCTAAAATATGCTTGATATGAATTCAGTAAAAATTTATAAACTGTTGTATTTTATGATTGAACAAAAAACTTCATGGACATTAAAATATTTTTTATTATATTTAAATTAATGTTCGTCTGAAAAATACATCGCCGCCACTGACAAGCCATTTTGGAAAAATTTTGATTCGATGAACTGACTATTAAAATCAGGAAATATTGTAAGAATGATTCATGTCATAAGTACTTCACTGCTTGAAATTTCTTAAAGATATATACTTTTGAAGTTTCTAGAAATCATATGGAAACTAAAAATTCAAAGAAACCATAAATCATAGAAATTATCACGGTGATGATAAAAGTCATGAATATGTTTGGTCGAAATTAATGCTGGTTTTTGATTTTTTTGGCATTAAAATTTTTATTATTTGATAAAAACGGTTTTATCAGAAATTTATTTTGATTGATATTCATTCAGGTATCATATCACGACCAGAGGTTAAACTTAAGAAAAGGATATTTAAGACAATTATGAGAAAGTACTCTGAAATTTTAACGACTGCTACCAATTTTTTCAAAAAATAATTCTTTTGTATGAGACAATATAAACCTTATTATAAGCTAATTTAATGAGTTATCAATAATTACAGCTATTATAATATATTCTGAGAATTTTTAACTCTTAAAATATTCATGAAAATTTCACCTAAATATATAAGCTAGGGTGTCACGGTCTTAATAAAAACTTAATTTAAAATTTATCTCAAATATTTTTAAATTTATAAAAAGTTATGGTCATTTTACAAAGAATAAAACAACCCGTAAAATTATGTCAAGGATGAGAATAAAATATGGTGTAATTGTGTTATGAAAATAAAATATAACCATTTGCTAAGTAACCGTTACAGATAAGCAGTTTGATGTTGCTTTTATATTAATTTTTCATGTAACAAATTTATGATCATCGTTGGGTCAATTATATGATGACACTTCATCGCTTATTCTAATGAAGAGTGATTTTTCAGAAACATAAAATTATATTTTATTTATATTTTGTCACACTTTGAATACTTTCAGTTAAGTTTTGATCGTATTTTTTAAATCGCCGAGTTTTTCATGCAGTATAACTGAAAGATAAATCATTTTTATTTCCTTTGATTTTCAAAATGTAATATTGAATTATCAAATATTGTTAAATATTTCTTTGAAAACTTTTTGAATATAAGTTCGTAAATGGGTATTTTACATCTAAAAATTTGATCAAATATGGATATCTAATAAGGTTTCGATGTATTTCAAATGATTCAAATTTATATTTTAAAGAATATACATTTTTATAATCTCTTTGAATTTTTAGCATCATGAAGGTTATGCTTATTATTTTGATAAAGGTTTGTGTTTAATGATTTTGAAGACCACACTCGTAATCTTCAAGTTAAGATAAATGAAGACAGAAGAGCCCATCGAGTGAAACGTATGATGGTCAAAGCATAAAAGCAGGGCTTTGAATGTATTATTAAGAGTCTTAGATAATTAACAAATTTTTGAACAAATTTCACTCATTAACAACCAAAAACATATTAATTATTTGATATAAGTTATATTTCATGATCAGTTTGAAAAGATTTTAAAACATTAAAATGTATTATTTGATGAGCTGAAATACATTAAAAGTGTCGATTTATAAAAATTTTGTGAAGCAATTTTTTAACTTTACGATGTTATCTCGTGAAAAATGTTGTTCTTTAATGCTTATATAAACCTATATTTCTATTTGCATTTGAGTGATTAAAATTAATCTTATCAAAGAACAACGGATAACGCGTTTCTTTTCATTTTGACATATTTAGAATAATTAAATTAATTTTGACAGTCTGTATTCTAAATAAATTCACATGAATAAATATTCACAATTTTTTCGATTTTTTTTTCGATTTTTTTTTCCAATCCTCTGTGTGCTAGTTTTGAAAACAAAGATTTTGATAATTTTTAATGAATGATAATGTTCAGCTTATTCAAATAAAAAGATTTAAAATGAATATAAATTACAAAATAGGGTTACTTAATATGTTTTAATGCTATATTTTTCTGATTAATGATGATAAATTACCAACATAAAAAGCTTTAAATGAAAATTTTTCACATTTGATTCTGATTTCGAATCGATTTTAAATTTTTTAACCTCAAATAAAATTTGTTGACCTCACATATAGGAATTGTATCTTTTATCTTCATAAAAAAAGGAAATTTGTAAAAGATTCCTCACAAAATTTCCTCTGATTAAAAATGATACATTTCATGTACTTAATTCTGGTTAATTATTCCCACTTGAAGACAATCATTCATATTACTTCGAAAAAAATATCTTAAAAGGGAGAAATAATTTTAAGTATATGGCCTTATTAAATATTTTTCAAAATTATTTTTAAAACGTCATTGACTGTTATTTTACAAAACATTGTTTTAACTTAATTGTTAAATGTTAGAAGTACCTAATTAAGAGAAAATTCTTCAACCGTACCACTGTATATCTTTGTTTCTCTGAAAAATTTTAAAGATATTTCAAAATCTTAAATTAAACAACTATAGTCTCCATTAAATGAGAAAAACAGGCTTTAAAATAAATATATATATATTTACGGCCTTCCTATTATTTGTCAATTTTAACTTATCCTATTCCAGTATCCATTTCTATATATCTGTTTATTATTATATTCTAAACAGTGTAAACTCGTGGGAATGAATTCTAAAATATTTTTTCGTTAAATTTCAAAATAAGCTATTAATTACAAATTTGATTCAACGTTGAGTTAGTTCTATGATAAAAGGGACATCTGTTGAATATCTTTTAAATCTAAGAAGATGAAGCACTTTTATCAATAAAATTCCCATAGTTAAAAATTTCAGAAACTTATTTCAAATAAATATTGCAGAATAAAATTCTTAAGGATTATTACGAATCATTAAAAATGGAAATTTTTAACTGAGAATTAACTTGAATGTAAAATCATAACAAATTTTTTAAATTCTTTCAGATGAGTCGATAATCACAAATAAATAAAGATTTCAAAGTAACTCTTTGTGTCGGCCGAATATTCTGTTGATGATCCAAAATATATTTGGTTATATTATTACATTTTAATGAAATAAATTTATCATATTTGAATTGGTTTATAATATTTTATCATTTCATAAAATGTGTAAAACTCTTCTGAGAGTTTTTATTTTCCAAAAACGCTGTCATATACTGAAACTGTTAATCCTCTGTGAAACGTAACTTAAATATTGATAACAATTTCACAAAATTGTTTATTTTAAGTAAATATTGGATGATATGATAGTTCAAACTAATTTTATTCTCTTTTTACAATTCTTATGATCTGATAAAAAGATATATTCTATCTTTTAACGTAAAATGGTGTTTTGTGTTAGCTTGAACGATTCATTATCCAACAAAACGCAGAAATTTTAGTGTATAATTATGGTTATTTTGTAATTTTTCGCTTGATGATGCTTAATTCGCATGATTTTTGTTTTATTTTTTAGTTTAGTTAATTTCCGAAAATTTAAAGGTAGAAATATAATTCCATTCAAAATCAGCAATCTCATAGTTTTACACATGATCGTAATCTTAAATGAAATTTCATAAACGAATTATTTGAATAAGATCAGGTTATTATATAATTTTGTTTTTTTTTACTTTTTTAAACTCAGACATAAGAAACCATGGTTAAATTTGAAACATAGGAATCATGGAACATAAATATATTTTATTCAAGGAAAAATTAAGGATGATATTAACATTTTCCATAATCATAAAATACGATAACGTTTTTGAAATATAAAAATAAAATGTTAAAAACATCTAAAATTAACTAAATTATGAACTGATCCTAAAATTGATCATTTTGTTTTTCATAAATTCAGATAAATCTCATAATTTTAGTTTAATTTACGATACTGATCCATCTTTTCATGAAAATCGATCGAATTAACATGATAATGGAAAGCGATAACATTGCTAAAATCATTGATACCAAAGGGATTCTAAAAAACGATTTCAATCGAATATGGTTCAAAATTTTGTTTTCTGAAATATATTTTTGAGCGAAGCAGGAAATCAAATAATTTTCTGCAGTATAAACGATGGATTCATTTTGGATATTTATTTTTTTATAATATTCAAGGAATTTACCAATTTTTGAGCTGCTTGTAATGAGTAATTTAAAATTTTTACGAAGTTCTAAATCTATCAATTTTTTTATATCCTGTTTGGTCCCGTCACTTATATCTGAAAATCATAAAATAACTTAACGATATTTTTGAAGAATTAGAAGAATAGAAAAATACCAGTCTTCAAAATTACATAAAAAGGGGAAAATATGATTTATTAAATGTTTGTTGGTATTAAACACCTTAAAAAGGATTTGTCTCATAATTTGGTAATCATTATGCTCCTTTATCAATACGCATGTATTTTTATCGATTAAATCATCAAAAATTAATTCTTTCCATTGATGATAGGAGTTCGTATCATTTTCTCAAATTATTACAGATAAATACCACCACTCTGTAAACAAACCAACAGTTCTTTAACTATTTTAGGGTAACACTTAATTTCTTAATCAAAACATTTCATCACCTTTAGTGAGAGAACAAAACAATTTTGCAATTTTCTCCAGATTCGCTTCTGATTCTTTGGTACAAGGGTCTTGTTTTTTATTGTCAATCAAAACATATACCAAAGTACACATTTCTTCATCTATCAGATCAAAAATAAATTCTAACCACTTAAATAATCTAGTTTGCATTTTTCTTGGACAGTACTGCATAGGTACTAAATTCAGAATAAAAAATACTTCAAAAACAAATGAAAATAGAAAATATGTAAAAATTTTCCTTTTAAAGTTCGCCATTAAACAGTATTTACAAAAATTATTGACGGCTCGGCTGGATTAATAATGGTATAAAATGATGTCTTATTATAAATTCAGGAAATTATATGATATTTTTGGTAAATGCAGACTACAATTTTGCATTATTAACTTTTTAAAATTTTATTTTACCTTTATTTGTTCTTTAACTATGATGGAAATAATATCCTTTTTAAGTTAATCTCATAAGTATTTTACAATGTGCATTCAAAAGATTAACTTTAAGCACAAGTATATATTATCTTAAAATTTCATGAAAATCTTAAACTATCCTCAGATTACTGTCTTAAAATGATCACTCTTTCTTTAATTCTGTACACCTTGAAAATTTATTTGATTCATCTCTCTTTTAATTTTATTTTTCTCCGAAACCGATTTTTTATTGGTTTTATCAAAGAATAAAAAGACTATATTCATGATAAACTCAGATAATCAACAATTTTCAAAAAAAATAGTTTTAAAATTTAATTAAATTTAAAAAAATCATTCCCCTTTCAAATTTACTTGTGTTTTAATAAAAGAGCATATTTTCAAAAAAAAATTTAATGATAAAAATAAAACTGAAATTTAACGAATAAGCTAATTTAGTTGTATTTCTCACGTTTACGTTTGATGATCTTTGAAAATTATTTTAACAAATTATGATTTGTTTTTGTTGAAAACATTTTAATCATTACTACATTTAAAATTAGAAGAATATTGTAAAGATTTTATGAATTCTCCAAAAAAATCAAATGAAATAATGTGATTTCTTTGCTTCTAAAACAAATAAGGGGCTGATGATAAAAATAAGTCTCTGTCGGCATGGAAACGGAGTGGTATTAAAAGGCGGAACTCACACAATCAATGCTTGGAGATTTTCTGGTTTTAAATGTCAAAAAAAAGCGAAATCGATTCCAGATATATGACAAACATATTTACTTTGGCATTAACGTATTCAGAAATCTAGCTCATGTTATAAAATATCCACACGTGTTCCCCTCTTACACATACACGAAAACAAATATTTTTACTTGATAGAAATTTTCTTTGGATAGAGTTGATCTATCTTCAAATTTTTGATGATGAACATTTAAATTTGCGTGCATATAAATTTTAACGTTATTTATTTGAAAATAATTTGTTATTAAACATGAAAATAGAGGATTATCAACAGTGATTTATTTCGTTCATATTTAATCGTTTAAAATAGTTCATATCATATCAAATTCTTATTTTTCCAACAAAAATAATTTGAGGAAAAAATATACAATAAATTGTGATTTATATTAAATTAACAAGGAAAATGTAAATATATTCTAAAATCGTGATGAAAACCAGCATCGATGGAATTTAAATGAAAAAACAAATTGAGTTTTTAAAGTAGACAACATACTAAAGTAATTTGTGACATATTCTTTAATTTATTTCGCATCATCAACATGCCTAAATGGAATCCTGTTTCTTGAACAAAAATATCTTTTTTTCCAGATCGTATCATGCAAATTTTATAAAATAAGTAATCAGTTTAAATTTAATCATGTGAGATTAAGCAAAGAAAATTTTATATTTTTCGTAAAAACGTCCAAATAGTTAAATACTAAGTGATTCAGTTTAGTTCTGAAAACATAATGTTTATTTTAAAACTTTTAAATTTTTGACAATTGACAGATAAATAAGGTATAAGTTTTGGTCTTTTTGTTGAGGCTTTGATGATTGTCAAATATTTAACTTTTAAAAAACTTTGTACCATTAAAAATTTTCATGTGATTTAAAAAAACATATTTAATTGACATTTCAGAGAAAAATTTATTTATGTCTTTCTTACATTTATCAAGTAATGGTGAATTTATGTTTTATCTGAATGAAGATCGGAAAACATTTCGAATGAGAAATTCAAAAAATTATGATTCGTACGTCCCCTTATACGTGTTAAATAACGTGAATATAAATTTTTCAACAACACCAATGTTTTTTCTTTTTGTTTTTTCCTCTTTCATTTTGAACAACTTATGAAAGAATGAATGGTTTTAGTTTAATCTTTAGTTCACATAGATATGAGTGTAGCATTAAATTTAATGAGAATGTAAAATTTTTCCAATAAAAGAGAAAATTCAAGGATAAAAACCAAGTTATGTGAGAGTAAAGTTTAACAAAAGAAAAATTCTGCATATTTTTAAAGCTTAAATTATCAGTATTGTATATTACTAACTTAAACTTTTATATTTAAGAGTCAATAATCATTTCATAGTTAAGTTTTGAGATGTTTTCTTCCAGTGACCATAAATTTTGAACTTATTTGAACAGATCTTTGAGTTTCAAAATAAAGCGAATTTCATATTTTTCATTAAAAATACAGAAATTTTTTCTGATATAGAAGAATAAATCTCACGCATTCTAAATCTTTATTTTTTCTCTAAAATTGGTTTATCATAGTGTTGAATTTTTTTCGTATTTTTGAATAATAAACATCTTCTTGTCAGTAATAAAAGGTTTTTGACAAAAATCTGAAGAGTTTTGTTATACCGTTCTTTGAATCAGTTGATTAACTCTCAAATTTTAAAAAATCCATCTTAACGTTTAAGTTATTCTTAAATCAAATTATCATTTTTTAAATACGGAGACTGTCCCCTATTTGACTTAAAACAATTCATAAAACGCTTTCAAATAAGAAACATTCATTTTTTATGATAAAGGAAATTCACTATATTTAGTTTAAACTATTTTTATAATTAAAAGAGGTTAACACTAATTTTGTTAATTATTTGCATTACAAATAATTTTATTCGTAATGGGGTGTCTTTAATTTGTGAAGCATCTACCAATATCTTTTTATTATATATCATAAATATACTATCCTCCTAGTTTATAATGGTTTTGTAATTTTTCAACATATTATACTTTATGACTTAATTTTGCAACATCCACTTTTAACAGAGATAATATTTCAATAATTGAAAATAAATCTGTTTTATTATGTTATAAAATTTGTAGTTAAAAGAAAATACATCAAAACTTAATTATATCTCTGAGTAATGAGTTGATTTTTATTGATAACCCTAAAATGTAATATTTTTAACAGAGAGTGAAGTTAGAATGGAATGGCTTTTATTTTTTGAAATATTTTTCAAAATAAAGTTTTGATTGAAAATAATTAAAACATAAAAAAATAAAGTTTTCTGACAGGTAAATGTTTTTTCACCTTTACCTAAAAATGAATCTTTTCTATCCGTCTGACATTAATGAAATTTTATTTTTCCTGGAATCCAATCTGAGGGGAATATTCCATTTTTGGTAAGCCTAAGAGTAAATAAAACTAATATTCCAACTATCGATAGATTTCTTGATCACCTAAGTTAAACATTTACAGAAGAAAATCAGCTCAATCATAAACATTCGAAATTGCGAAAATTAGAATTTTCATTTTTCTTGTATTTCGCACTCTGCATTTATAAATTTAATCATAAGATACCATACCAACCTCAAGTCATTTTGCTTAAACATTTTCATTTTAGATAATTATATTTTCCAGATTTTATTCCCGAATCATTTAAAGTATTACATATTTAAAAATCAGAATTATACAAAGATACCCAACGTTTATCTTTTGAATTTTTTGTGAAACTCTTCCATGTTTATTATTATTAAGCAAAAATATAATCGAACAATTTTCTCTCAAAACGTAATAAAATTTATCTCGCTAAGATTATTTAACCAGAGTAAAAGATTATATTAATAATTGAATTTTTTTGAAATATCTGAGTTGTGATTACATATTAAGTTAAATTTAGATATTCAAACAATCAAATAAAAATTTTTATTTTAGCCTCTCATGAATTTTTCTTTTAAAATATTATATAAGAGAATGTGATCAGAAATTGAAGTTCATCGATCTTGAAGAATTATTGTCTTTGAATTTTTAAGAATAAAAACAGTATTCTGTTGATAAACACATAAATAGGCTTACAGAAAAATAAAAACTCAACATATTTTTCCTATGTTAAATAATCTGAAACAGAACATTTTAAATATTTTTGAATTAATTTTTTTCTAATTTGATATTTTTGATATAAATTAACCTGTACTTCGAAGAAGTATCATCATCAACATCTTATACGTATATTATGAAATTTTAAAAGTAAGATCTGCCTATACCCATTATTTTTAGTCATTTACTTAATATTCATGTGAACAAGAAAGCCATTTCTTATTT